>JAQOSZ010000289.1:6511-62191 GCA_030347455.1 Kentomonas sorsogonicus | reverse complement strand
CGCCGCGACGTGATCGACTATTGTCTCAGCATCACCGGTGGCAGCCGCCGCCTCCCGCCCGGCGGCCGCGAGAGGCTGTATCTGGCTGACCCATCCGTCATTGGCTCCTCTACTGGTGTTGTTGTGAGAGGCGGAGGGAGAGGAAGGGGAGGGCGAGGGCGGGGGAGAGGCGGCAGGGGCCGCGGCCCTCGTAATGCTAGCGATAGTACTGTTGGTGATTCTCAACACAACGGCAGCAGCAACAATAATACGTTCTTCACCGCAAGTGGGGAGTGCGGCGTGGCGGCGACGGCGGAGGTGCCGCTGTCGCGTGTGTTCGCCAGTGGTCAGTTGGTGGAGTTGCGGCTGCGGGACGTGACAGAGGCAAATCCGCCGCTGCCGCCGATTGTGGAGCTGGTGGCGGGCGAGGAGTACCGAGGAGCCGCCGCCGCCGCCGCCACTAATGATAATGCCGGCGCTTCTGCTAGTGGAAACAGGGAAGTTGACACCCAACAGGGGCCTCTTGAGAAGAGCAAAAGGCGGGCGGGGACGACAGAGGAGAGACAGCAGTCGGTGCCCTCCCGCAGCCCCTCAGGCGCCCGGGTGCAGCCGCAGTCTTCCACTGCCTCTCGTCGTTCCCCCCGTCTGACGCTCTCTCCCGCCGATATCGCCGTGACGGCTGCTGCAGACAACAGAGAGGACGCTTATTCTAGCAACGTTGATAATTATGACGGCGAGGAGCCTGTTACGACAGTGGCTACTGCGAGACCCAAGCGCTCGGGGGCTGGCCATAACACTAATACGATGACCGATAATAACGAAGCGGGCACTCAGAGTACTTTCAACCATAATAATAATGATAATAATAATAATAGTAGTCGCGGTATTCAGTCTCGGGCCACCCGTAATCCCATAGCAACAACAACGGCAACTGCCACAGCTGATGACGATGATGAAGTGATCAATGCTCACAGTGCCATTGCGCAGCTTCGCCAGCCCAACCGATGGCGGCGGCGCGCCTCCTCCTCCTCCCCAGGCACATCCGCCTTGTTTGTCTCGTCGTACTCTCCTGGGGAATCAGCCATTACCGCCGCTGCGGCAACAACAACAATGGCGGTGCGGACGGTGGGCGCGTACAGTCCTGTCCATTGGCCAGTGACAGGCGAAAAGGACGGGCGCTCGGTACTAGACGCGTGCAGCGCGCGGGTGCTGGAGAGCCTGGCGCAATCGGCGGTCCCACTGACTGCTGACAATAGTTACGACGACTTGCCTCTTCATCCCTACCGCCAGCAGCAGCGGCAGCTGCACTCTGCCACCACCATCACCACCGCAAATAACAATAACAATAGTGGAGTTTTGTTAGTTACGGACCCGGATGCGCTCTCAGAGGCGCTTGCGGCGTACAGTGTGGTGAGCCTGACACTGTGTGGCGTGTCGGTACGCAGCCCCGGCGTGCGCGCCCTGCTGAGGGAGATGCAACAACAATGCGGGGAGGAGGGAGCGAATAGTCTTCGCGGCTTCTGTCGCCCCGTCACCGTTCTTCTTCCCGAGCCTTTCGCCAGCCACGTGCTCTCGGAGGCGCCGCGCTACAACATGGACAACACGAGCCCCTCGAGCCCTAGTCTGGGGAGTATGGCTGGCGCGGGTGCTGCCGCCGCCAGTTACATGGCGAGTAGAGAATCACCTCACAGTGCCACTGGTGGTGAAGGCCGTTCTTTCAATACAACCGACGCCACGGCCGCGACGGCCCGACCGGTGCCCTCTGTCGAGTTTATTCTTCAGGGCCGCGCGCAAACGCTGTACGACGTCCTCCTCGCCCTCCGCTGGAACCCGACGACAAAAGGCTTCTCTTCCTCCCCCTCCCCCTTCCCGCCGTCTGGCTTAGGTGCCGGAGCGACATACGACAGTCAGCGAAACGGAAACAATGATAGGGAAGAAGAAGAGGAAGACGAAGAAGAAGAAGAGGAAGAGGAAAAGGAAGGCGTGCCGCTCTTCTCCCGCAGCGCTCACGTGCCGCTGATATGGAAGGGCGACCCGCGCGCCAGCCGCGACCCCTCTCCCGCCCGCGCCCGCGCTGACAATAACATCAACAACAGCCACCGCCGCTCCCTCTCGCTCACACAGGATAACAACAACAACAATCATAATACGGGGAGCCCAGGACGCGACCGACGCCGCTCCAGCAGTGCTGCCCGCGAGCGGCTGGCAATGCTTTCCTTTTATCCGCCGCCGGCGCTGCTGCAGCTGGTGGTGGGCTACGTGCCTCTGCTGGCGCCGCGGGTGTCGCTGCGGACGTCACCGCAGGAGGGGATGATGGCCTTCTACCACGCCGCCGTGTCGGCAGTGATAGCGGTAACAGCAGTAGGAGGAGAAGGGGGGAGAAGGAGGAGGAGCGGAGAGGAAGAAGGAGAAGAAGGAGAAGAAGAAGAAGTATCGAGGACAGTTGCACACCCGCCAAGCCGCCCTGAGGGCGCTGAAGATGTATCCGGAGTGCCGACGGAACTTTTTTTGAGTTTAGGAATGAACATCGACGACATTCCGTACGACATGCTCAGCGAGGACGAAGGGCTGTCCGCCGCCCGATCAAATAGGAATAGAAACAACAACAAAAATGAGAATAACCACACAAGTAGCCGTCAAGTTTCCTCTCTCAGGATTCCCTCCGTGCGAGAGCTGTCGGCGCTGTCGCAGGAGCAGCGGGACGTGCGGCTGGCGGAGCTGTATCAGGCGTGCTTGGGCCTGCGGTACATGGACGAGCGGCAGAGGGCGAGTGAACGGCGGGAGAGTGACTCTGATGGTGATTGAAATGTAATGTTTTTTTTTTCCTCTCTGACTCTGATTCTTGTTCAAATCTGCCTTTTTACTATGCTGCTTTAAAACTTGGTTTCTATTATGTTGTTTATATTTGTATAACAAGAAGAGAGTTGTTCAATAAATGTTCTTGCAATGCCATCTGCCACTACTTTAGAGAGGGAGATAGGACATGTACGATATGATGAGTAGCAAATCTAGATTTAAATACTGCTTTTATGTTTTACTTCAGCGGCACAAGACTCATCTTTTCTCACCTTTCCCTGCCTTTTTTTTTAAAATATATTCTCGACCTCATTCATTAAAAGCACTGCAAAAGTATTCTCAGGGGAAAGAGAGCCAATCCCTAATATTTAATCAAAAGGAACATCCACCGCAGTGGCACAGCTTAGGAGGAGCTCGGTTGTCTGCCTCCTTCCCACTCCTTCTCCCTCTCCCCAAGCAATGCTCCGCCGCACCCTCCGCCGGCACGTGCTGTGGGGCCAAGACATGTCTCGCTACGTGCCGCCGTACACCGCCGCCGGACTCTTTCGCGGGTGCCCTCTGCAGCGCTACTATGACAGCTCTGCCCGACTGAACTCTTCTTCTTCTTCTTCCTCTTCTTCCTCCTCTCCCGAGGCTCCTACGGGCACTGCAAGGAAACAATCCCCCGAGAGCAGTCGCCTGGCAAAGAGCTCGGCAATGGTGAATACGGCGGAGGTGACGGCCTCCTGGGCGCCGCCGGTGGTGGTGTGCAACGCCAGCGAGGGGTCCGCGGCACGCGGACAGACGCTGTGCCAGGTGACGCCGCTCTGTAGGGAGGACATTACACGCACTCTGTCACAGCTCGTGAGTGAGGGGGAAGAGATGGAGGGAGAACAAAAAATAGAGGGAGAGGCGAGGCAAGCGGGGTCTGGAGGGTCCCAGGACGACCTACAGTGGCAACAACAACAGCAGCAGCAGCAGCAGGGACACCGACGCAACACCATGCTTTTGTCTAGTCTTTCACAAGTCCACTACACACTCACGACTGTGTGCGAGGTGGTATCGGCAAATGTGCCGCTGCTGTGCGGCGCAGAGGCCCTGCAGACGGGGGTGCCAGTTGCCGCTGTGAAAGAGTCTGTGGATTTGGCACTGGGGCGTCTGAGGCGCGTCGCGGATATTTTAGGAGAAATTGAAAAGTCACCATCAGGAAAACAGCCGGAAGAGGAGGTGCTTGCATTGTTACATGATGCTACTACTTCTGTTGGGCTGCTCCCGCTTGACGGATTAAAAGGCACTCGTGTGATTTGCCTGTTGACACCGCAGCGCTTCTCGCTCTCACTGATGCTACAGTCGCTCCCGCTGCTGCTCCTCTCTCCGTTTTGGTGTTTACACACGAGCTCACCTGATGCTGCCTCATTTACCAATTCAAAGACAGCTTCCTCGCATTTTGCCCCAGTCCCCTCGGTGCTGTGGTGCTGCCACTCTGAGAGCTCTCTAGCCGCCATATGGCTTATCACGCTATTGCGACAGAAGACACGAGAATTGACCGTCGCCGCGTCTTCCGCTGTTTCTGCTGCTTCTGCTGCCTCCTCCTCCACCTCCCCGCATCCAACAGCGTCAAACGACAAGGAGAGAAGTGCGAGAGTTTCTTCTGTTGGGGACTTGCGACTTCACGTTGCTCTGACGGTCGCTCCCGAAGCTCACCTCGTGCCAGCTCTGGCGGAGGTGGCAAAAACGAAGAGAGGCGATGGTAATGAAGAGGAGTCTGCTGAACTCTCCCACCAGTCGCCGGTGTCGCTGGTGACGTGTGGGCTGACTCCAGAGGAGCTCAGAGGCCTCGGCTTAAGGCCAAGAGGACTTTTCCCTCACTTTCCTCTCTTTGTCTCAGAGGCCACCGCCGTCAGTATAGCAGCGGAGAGTGAGATTTCGCGCGAAACAGGAGAGAACAAGAAGCACACTAGACATTCTGAATCAATAGGGAAGAGTGAAGCTGCCATCACAACATCTAGTATCAGCAGTAGTGGTATTGGGAGTAATACTGTGCCAACGGAAAACAGCAGCAACATCAGCAGCAACAGCACGACTCCAATTGAGGAACACATTGCTGCTGTCATCGCCCGAAACTCTCTCTTTCCGCGCTTCCCAGACTTTGGCTTCTTTGAGAGTATTTCAACCCCCTCATCCTCTCCTCCGTCGCCTCTTGACAGCTCTTCACGATTCTCTTTTACGTTTGGACACAAGAGTCGTCATCATTGCCATCATGACAGCAACACTGAACGAGAAAACGGCGCTAAAGTATTTCCCGCCTCTCTCTGTTTAACCGATGCTGAGGATCATTCACTGAGCATTTCCTCCTCTCCGCTCACGCAGGCTACTTTTTCGTTAGTATCATTGTCAACACCGCAAACTTCGATGCCTTGTGAAATAAAGGAAACACCATCACCACCACCACCAACATGTGCTGCTGCCAACACTAATACTCTCACCACAGCGGCAGCTGCAGCAACACCCCTCTACTCAGGAGGCCGCCCTGTACTCTATTATGTGTCTCGCAAGTTCATTCCACGCGTGTTGGCATGTCTTGTGCGGCGTCATCTTAGCGGAGGGGACAGCCGGAGTACTCAAAAGGATGACAGAAAAGTGACGGCGGCAGCAACTCCGTGGTGCGAGTGGAAAATGCCTCCTGATGATTATACCAATAGTACTAGTGCCGCGTCAAGTAGCAGCAACAGCAGCGGTGACATCGAAACAGATGACTGTAAAGGTCCAAAATATCAGAAGCAGAAACAGGCAATGATAAAAAATGAAAGCATAGGAGAGATATGGAGCGAAAATCCGTCAAACGCAGCAGCAAAAAGAATAGCAAAGGCGAATACGAATGCGATGATGATGATGCCGTTTCGGGTGGGCCACGCGCTGGACGGCACAGCGACGGCGGGTCCTTGCGCCTCGCACGCACACCTCACCTCTCTCCGCCACTGTATTAAAGAGGCGGCTGTGAATGGGGTGCGGCTAAGTATGACGGTAACAGCTGGTGGGGAAAGGGGAGACAATTCCAAAAAGAAAGCGTCGGAAACTAACCGACACACTCCCACCAGTGAGAAAGACTGCGATGGGTGCGAAGGAAGCAGAATGAATAGTAAAGAGAGTATGCCTTCTAACGGAAGTAATACGAGCACCAAAACCACCACCACCACTACCCTCCGCGTACGGTGGCGGCAGGTGTGCGGAGGCTTCCCACTGCCGCTGACCGCTGTGCAGGGCCGCGCTCCGTATCTAGTCCCCTGCGTGCTGTACCTTGATTTGTCAGAGGTAACGATTCCGTGCGACTGCACCGAGTGTTGTACCATCGAGAGTGATATCACTACCAGTAGTAATGACCCTGACGGTACTCTTTCCAACAGCGCTGCAGCTGCAGGGCAAAGCACTCATACCAACGTAGTCAGAGGCGGTGATGTCTGTGGTGACGTTAATCATGTAACTGACAGCAAGTCACAAGAGGGGACATCTAACCAACCTTCAGTTTCAACAACACCACCAACACCAACGTCGCATCACCCCTCTTCTTCTCCTTCTCCCGCCGCTCTCTGTCACTCGCCTACTTTACTGTGTCGGCGGCGGGCGGCGGCGGCGGAGAGCGTGCGACAGCTGCTGGCACCGCTAGAGAGTCAATACGGCAGCGCCGCCGCCACCGGGGCCCTCATCTTTATTTGCGGAGTGTGATCGTGATGAGGCGAGAAGGGCTGATAGGGGTGTAGGGGAGGTGTTTAGTAGTGAGAGATATCGAGTGAATAGTAAGAGAGGAAGGAAATCTTACTCGTCCCCCCGACTACTGGCCTACTTCCTTGTATTCACATTCATATTTTCATTCACACACATACAGACACACACGTAAGTGATGAAGACCCACATGATGAAACCGAAACTGAAACATTTCCTAACAAAACGTCTGATGTTTTTGATGCATTACTCTTTTTCTTTGATTTTGGGCTGACGGGATTCGACATTGGCAGTATTTGTGTTTACATCTTTTTGGGTCTTTGTGATTTCGTAATTTTTTTTTATAATTCTTCACAGTTTAAATAAAAACCAAAATCTACTAGTTGCACAGGAACAGAGATATGTTATTTGTTTGTGAATTATTGGGAATTTTGACACGTAGGTTGAGTCCTATCTCACATATATGCATGATGAGAAGCTACCGCTGATGCTAGGCAAGAAGAAAAAACTTTCAAAAATGAAGATGATTGATTCACTAAAAAAAAAATTCTTTCTCCCTCATTCTCCTCTTTCGGTGCAAAGCGATCACATCCGCCACTCCTCCCGCTCTCCTCCTCCTCCTCTTCTCATTTTGTTTTTACTTCTTATATTCCCCAATTTCTCCTCACCGTCTCCTCATCATGACGCGTCTTTACTTTCCCTCTCTCTCGCTGTTGCCTTCCTTTTCACTCTCATTCAGTCGCTTCATTCCCCTTCTCTTCCTCCCCTCCCTTTCTTACCCCCCCCCCCCCTCTCCGCACATGCGTGCTGACGCACACTCCCACACTCATACACAAGCGCATTCTGCCCACATGATGAAACCGAAACAGAAGCATTTCCTAACAAAACGTCTGACGTTTGTGATGCATAACTCTTTTTCGTTGATTTTCGGCTGACGGGACTCGCTGCGGGGTGTGTAGTTGTTGCCTTGCGTGAGGGCATGTGAATGAAAGTACATTGTTTTGTTCTTCACATGCATACCAAACAAAAATAGTAGGAAAACAAAAAGAATAAAGTGAAATGCCAAAATGTATATGTTATCGCTTTTTAGACTCTCTCTGCGTCTGTTTTTACCTTTGCGAACTTCAATTTCTTTGACAGCGCGGATAAATGATGCCCTATTATTATTCTCTTTCCTTTGTTGTTTGCTGCTGAAAATGATTTTTCAACAGATGAAATGATTACCATCTCACGATCTCCTCTCCTCCCCTCCCTCCCTCCCTCTTTTTATTATTATTATATCACTTCTCATTTATATTCATATTACTCACACTCACACACCCCAATAATAGAAAGTGTGTCAGAAGCGTTGCGCAGCAAAGTAATTTTTTTCATATTTATTTCTCCTCTCCTCTCTTCTCTTCTCTTTTTCTCTTTTTTTTTTTTTTCGAGCATATATAGTTCTTTAGCTACAGAACACATTTCCCCTCTTTTACTTTTAGTTGTGAATCACACACGAAAAGCTGTACTCCGTACATACACGCGCAAATACGCAGTATTTTTTGCCACCTTTTTTCTATTTTTTCCACCTTCCCTCTCCTTTCTTTCTTCCTCTTCTTCTGTTGTTGGCGCCGACTAGTTGTATCTCTGATTTGGCTCCACCACAGTTCTTATTATCATCATCTTCACCCCTCCCCTTTCAATTTCCTGCTGTATTCTTTTTTCCCTTCTCTCCACTTTTTGACTTTAAAATTAATTCGTCAAGGTGATTACTTTTCTCACTCCTTTTTTCTTTTTCTTTCTTCTTTTCTGTCTTCGTACTCTTTCATATC
The DNA here is from genome assembly GCA_030347455.1 of Kentomonas sorsogonicus. Taxonomy (NCBI): domain Eukaryota; phylum Euglenozoa; class Kinetoplastea; order Trypanosomatida; family Trypanosomatidae; genus Kentomonas; species Kentomonas sorsogonicus. Next base: position 53,906 of record JAQOSZ010000289.1, on the reverse strand, counting down.
TGCATATTTTTCTCTCTTGTGTAAACACCAATACAGATTCACGTTTGTTAGGTCAGTCCTTTCCTTTCCTTGCCCTCTCTATCTTTCTCTTCTTTCATTACTCCCCCATCTCACCATCTCAGTACAGCTGCATTATTTTGTAGCTTCTTGATTTGTCCCCTCCCCCTCCCCCTCCCCGTCTCTCTCTCTCTCTCTTTACTATATAAACGTGGAGTAGTTTTGCTCAGCGTCATAGTTCATTCTCTTTATTTTTTTCTATCCTCTTTGATTTTTGATTTTTTCTTTGAAACTTTCAGAAAGTCATTTTCTGCCCTTCTTGTGAATATTCAGTGATTTCCCCCTCCCAGTCTCTTCCCAGTGAATCGAATCCTAACCCCTGCCTTTTTTCTCCTGTCGGTTTCAGTGCCTAGCGACATAACGTTTTCTGAAAGAGAAAAAAAACACGAGAAAACGAAAACGAGTTGAAAGGCTTTTATTTTTGTTCTTTCTCTCTTATAGTCATATTCCCCTCTGTTTTAACTTTTTTGTTTTAAAAGTTGGTTTCTTCCTACTTGGCTCATTTGAAAAACAAAAACAACAACAAACAATCAAAAATGACGGCCGCCGCCTACGACGCGTCTCTTAATGAGATCATCGCTCACGGCGCTGTAAACGTAAACAGTCCTGTGTACCGCCGCTCAGGGGCCGCGGGGGCGGCGCATCCCCCCTCCTCTTCAGGCGCAGGTAATGGTAATACTATTCATAATAATAATAATACTAGCAATGCGAGGGGAGTGCCTTACAACAATAGCAACAGAAATAACAACAATAATAACAATAACAGGAGAAATGCTTCAGCCGTTGATGAGTATGGAATGGACACAGACGATCTGGACGAACAACAACAACAACAACAACAATACTACAATAATAGCAGCAATAATAATAATAATGCTCGTCATCCTAATACCAATCAGAACAGAAATCAGTTCCGTAATCAGGAGGAGGAGGAGGGAGCTGACGATGATTACGATATATACGGTGTTGAAGGCGAGGACGACGAAGAGGACACGTTTGACATGGATGATCTCGACCCTATTAGTCAGAGTGAGAGCTACGGAAGCGGCGGCGGCGGCGGAGGAGGAGGGGGAAAGTATGATAATCCTCATCAACAACAAAATAGTGGGAACCGTTATCAGTCTCCGCGCAATGACAAGAATAGTCACATCAGCCATTTCCATAGTAATGCTGTTAGTAGTAGCACCGTTCATGCCTCTCCCTTTTCTCGTGGACGCGCCGCTTTTGCCGGTGTGAGTGCCCCTGACTATGGAATTGCTAATATTAATCAACCTCCACAACATCAATTCAAGAATAACACTAATAATAAAAATAATCACGTCAACTATCTCTCTGCCCCAGAGTTCGCTCAAGGGAATGACTACCAACAGCAGGTGCCGAGGCAGCGGCGCCTGAGCGGTAGTGTCGATTATAACGGGGCTATGAATGGGCAGCCGCAGCAGCAGTTTCTTCCCCCTACCCTCACCGCTGTCACCACCTCTCACAATACTAATAGTAATAATAGTAATAATAATCCCCAAGGGGGGAAGTCGACTAATGCTGGCGGTAGTAAAGCTAGTCGCAGAGGCAGCAATAATAACACGAATAATGGTAAAAGCAGCAATAACAATAGTAGCAATAATAATAGTAATAATAAGAGTGCAGCTCCCGTTGCACCGCTCACAGCGACTTCCGTAGTGCCAAAAGAAACGAACGCCCTCAACAGTCAACAACAGCAACAGAAGAAGCAAGGCAACGCACGCGCTGCTTCCCCACCTGACAGAAGGCAAAATGGGTCACATTCCTCCCCTACCGCCTCTGCAACGGCAGCAATGCCAGGTGGGGTTGGAGGGGGAGGCGTTGCTGCCTTGCAAGGAAGAAGGGGCAGTGACAGCAATAACAACAATAATAACACTAACAGCGGTGGAGGTCCTGTGGTGCCTCTCTCCTCTGTCCAGACCCGTGACGACACAACTAAATCTGTCAAGAATCAAAGTGGTAGTAATAACAACAATAATAGCAGTACTAATGCAGACTCCAAGTCTGTCGGGCCTCTTGGCAGTAACCGTGCCGCCAACGATAACAGCACTATCCCCACACAGCTGGTGGACGAAGGCCACAAACCCCTCAAGCGCGGCGGCGGCGGCGGTAACTTCTACTCCTTTTTCCAACATCACAACCTCCCAGGCGGCGGCGGTGGTGGGGGAGGAGACCAAGACAACAAAAACACTGAAAAGACAACAAATACTGCTGGCGAAGGTAACAGTAATGACAACAACAACAACAACAGAAACAACGCCAAAACACCGGATGGTCGCAGAAACACACACGACGGCACCAGCGCGCCCGCGGGTGTTCACGCCAGCAGCGCTAGCAAACCGCCGCGTCCCACCACCGCCTCCGCCTCCTCCAAACAACAGCAACAGCAACAGCAGCCATTGCCTGCATCCGCCAGCACCCAACACGGCGGAGGCGGCGGTGCGAGCAAAGTGGTAACGACTCCTCCGCTGCTGCCGGGGGTGACCCGGACGCTGGGCGGGGGCGCCGGCGCCGCCAGCGGTGTGTTTAGCACGATTGACATCCTGCGGAGGGCGGGAGACAACAATAACAATAACGGCGGGGGTGATGGAGGGGAAGAAGGGCGGGGGTTGGGGGGCTTAGCTGATGGAGGCGGCGGCGGTGTTGGTGGCGTCTCCCTATCGATGGCGCCACACAGCATGGCTAGCAACTTTAACTTAGCGACCACCGATGGTGGTGGTATGACGGGAGGCGCTGGGGCTTTTTACAGTATGTACGGTGGACCCAACGGGAACAACAACAACAACAACAACAACAATAATGCCATGTATCGTAATAGCAGTCTGTTCGTCGGCCCTGGCGGCGGTGTTGATTATAATGAGAACAGCTACGGAAACACAACAAATGCGGTCAGTAATAGCAACACCATGGAGATTATGCCGCCGCGCTCCAACCTCGGCTCTGTCTACGCCGCCCCTTCCTTTATGGGCACTATCACCAATGGCCGTGGCGGAGGAGGAGGTGGAATGGGAGACAGCACCTCTAGCCTCCCCTCCGGCACAAACAATAACAACAATAGCAACAACAACACCAACAACAACGTCAATGCTGCTGCCGCTGGTAATAACATATTTGCCGGACGTGTGCAGGCGCGCGGGAAGAAAAACGCTACGGCGGCGACGGGTGGAGCAGCAGCAGCAGCAGGAGACAACGCAGGCGCGAGGCGTCCCAACTCGGGAGCAACCGATGGCCGCGGCGGAAGCAATAACAGTAACAATAACACCAACGCAGCCGTTTCTCAGAAAAACTACTACGGAAGTGTGATGGAGGCGGAGGCGTTGACCATCACCCACGAGGGCGGAGGGCCGGCGGCAACGGTGGGCGGGCTGGGCGGCGGCGGCGGCGCGGCGGCGGCGGCGGCGGCACTCGCCCTCCTGGATATAAACGGTCCTGCCGGCGCTGGTGGCAGCGGAAACAGCAACAACAACAACAGCAGCAGCAAAGACAGCACCCCCCTTACCAATACCATCACTGGAAATGCAAATGGTAACAGTACTAGCAAGAGGAAGGACGGCAAAAACCCTGGCCTGACGCGTAAGGTGCTACAGGCGAGGGAGGCGCCGCCTAGCAAGTATACTTTCAATAATAATAATAATAATGGTGTGGTGGATGACAGTGACGCGAGCAGCGTTGGGACCGATATTAACGAGATGGGGGACTTGGAGCGCCTCCCAAGCGCCGGCTGGTTTCCCGGCAGCCGCTTCCGCCGTCACAGCAGTAATAGCAATAACAAGAACCATAACGGAGGGGAAATGAACAAGAATCAAAACAGAAACCGCGGAGGCGGCGGCAGTGGCACTGGCGATGGCTATCGCAATAACAACAACAACAATAATAACAGTCCCTACTACCCCTCGCCCCCGGAGGGAAGGCCTCCCGCCCCGCCGGACCTGAATGGTTTTGTTCGCCCGCGCTCCTACGGAGACCACCAAGACGAGAGGACGAACGTGGAGCACTACCGATCTGCCCAGAAACAAAGCAATAATGGAAGTAATAATAATAATAAAAATACCCACAAGTCGACTGACAGGCCCTCAAAGAACAATACCGCCACCGCGCTCGGTAGCGGTGCCTACGGCTCCGTGTACAATAATAATAATAGTGGCCCAGACAGTAACGCCAGCAGCCTGAATAATAATAACATCAATAGCAGTAGTTACAGGAAGGCTGGTGCCGGCAGCACAACGAATCTGATCACGTCTCCACAGGACCCCGCGCTGTACAAGAGGTACGGCACGTTTGCCATTCCCAGAGATAATGACAATGACGATGAGGAAGAGAGTGATACTTCGGCTGAGAGGGGCGGAAGTATTCGAAATAGTCGCAGCGATGGAGACACCTTTGGCCGCCGCCGCGCCGCCTCCTCTTCCTCATCTTCCTCCTCCTCTGGGGGTGACGGCGAGGGTTATGACTTGGGAGATGGAGAGAGTGACGGGGCGGCGGTGGTGTCTGTCAGTAACCGCAATAGAGCGTCGAGAAACAATCGTAATAATAATAATAATAATAATAACATTCGCTATAATAATGTAAATAACAATAATAACGCGATGATGATGATGGCGGCGGCGGCGCCCGGAATGGTCTTCAACAATAATAGTAATATCATCAACATGAACCAAGTCATCAATCCTAATTACATGCGCGGCGCCGGCGGTGCTGCTGCTGCTACTGTTGGCACCCCTCTTCCTAACCACCAACGCTATTCTCCCTCCTCTCCCACAAACGCCAACGCTGGCGGCAGCCCTCGCGGCCGCGGCAGTGTCGCCCCTTTCACCAGCCCGCAGGCGGCGGCCCTCTACCGCCGCACGCGCGGGGTGCCGTGGCCGCAGCCGGACATGGAGTGCGGCCCGCGCGTGGACCCGACAGGGACGCCGTATGTGCCGCTGCCGCCGGACGTGCTGCCATGCGACTGGCTGCGCAACGCCCGGCCTGTGGCGTCGCCGCCGTGGGTCGCGCTGGGGGAGACGGAAACGGGGGAAATGTAAAGTGTTTTTTTTTGAGATTTGCCTAGGAGGGGGATTAAAATGGGTCTCTTTCTGAGCTTCATTTGTAACTTATTCCCTCCGTCTGTTCTTTTTTTGTTTGTTTCTACTCTTTCTACTTCTTTCGTTATTTCTTCCATCTTTCGTTTTCTTCTTTTTCTTTCAGTTGCCCTCTCTCTTCATTACTCTACTTGTTTTTCTGTATGTATCTATAACTCTTTTTTTTTTATATACACTTTTATATCTACTCACTCCCGCTTCACTTTTTTTTTTTTCTTGTGTCACAAAGTGTTTTCTTTTTCAATCCTCCACCCCCCCCCCCCGCTTCTAATGTATCTCCGAATACTATTACTCTATCAGTTTTTTTCTCTGTTTAATAGTGAAATGCGCTGTTTTTATTTTCTCCTGCTGACATTCCCTCCATATTCACTTTTCTTCAAAAAGAAGAAGGAAAATGTATCTTTTCTTTTTCCCCATGTGCCATCACTGTATAGTTTTCTTTCCTTTCTTTCTGACACACACGATTTTTTCAATCGTTGCATGACGCACGTATTACTTTTCTCTTTTTACTTCTTCCCACTATCCAGCACTACCTAGTGTACTGAGCTTCTACGTACTTGCTATTTCTTCCCTCTCTTGACGCGATGAACAACATCCCCGAATGAAAAAAAACTTCTGAAGTGAGTATTCTATTGTCAGTCATATCTCTTGGACTGCTCGAGGGACGGCAAAGCACAAAGGACGCGACCTCTCCTTCTCTGCTGATCAACTGGTTTTATATGGAATTTGAATAGATCAAAGAATTTTGTATATATTCTTTACTATCAGTGACACTGGTGATAACTCTATTTCCCTCCTATTTCTCTCTGTCTTCGTTTCTTCTCCACCTTTATAGTATTTATAGTCTTAGATAATATATCTAAAGCACCACTCTTTACCATCTCTGCTCTCACTCCCCCCCCCCATTATTATCTTTCCCTTATTTCTTCTCTCACCTTGCATATCAGAATCTGTCTGTCAACTCTTTCTCTCTTTTTTTCTCTTCTTCTCTGCTCTCTTTTTTTCTTCTTGTGCATTTCATTAACGCCATTAGTCTTTTTATCTTACAAAAACACACACACACAAAAAAAAAAAAAAAAAAAAAAACAAACACGACAAGGATGAGCAACAGTCGCCGCCAACCCGCCAGCTGCCCCGCCTCCGTGTCCGCACGTCCCAATAACAATCATAACATCAATAACAACAATATCATCAATAGAGGATATGGCAATATAGACAGCGTGATTGGTGATTTCAACCGAGGAATGAACGATGCTCTCCACTCACTCCTCCCGTCCACGGCGCGGGTAGGAACGGGAGGAGGGGGCCGGAGACCAAGCGCCAACAATAACCCTCCTCCTCCACAGCAACAATCAATGGGGGCAACGCCTATTTCGTTCCATGCGCGCCCTCCGCCGCCCCCGCCGGAGGCAGGCGGCGCAGCAGCAGGAGGCGGGGGCGGCGGCGGAAGATCTAATTTTATCTATGCTCCTCCGCAAGCGTACCCTCCGCCGCCACCACCGCCCTCCGCTCAGCAACAACAACAGCAGCAGCAACAGCAAAGACCGTACTTTTTGGCCGCCCACAGTGCAAGTAATAACAGTAATAACAACAGCTATAATGCTCCCGCACTTCCTCCGCCGCCGCAGTCCGGGCAGCGACCCTCCTACTCTTTGCCGGCTGCCACTGCCGCCTCTTCTTTTGATGTGGTCACTGCTAATGGCGTGCGTCCTGGCGGGGGCGGCTACCATCACCCCCGCTATAGTGGTGTCAACAGTGACGTTACTAACATTGACTGCCGCCCACCCGCCAAACCTCTCTCGGCGGTTGAGGCGCGGGCCCCGACCACCCCCAGCAACGCCAGAAACAGAAACAGCAACAACAACAACAACAACAACAACACCAATAACAATAATAATAATGACAATGATAGTAGTAGTAATGTGCTGAACGCGTACGGCAGTCAGTTCAACTTTGAGTACACCCCCGCGCCGCAGCCGCTTTCGTCGGAGCTTGTGCAGGAGGCGAGACCCACCAACCCACACCCCCCACGCCGGCCCTCCGCCTCCGCCGCCGCTGCCGCCGCCGCCGCTGCTGCTACTGTGCAGCCCCTCGTCTCGTATAAAGACGGCGGCAGGAATGCCACCACTAATGGTGGCGGCGGTGACAGCTCTCGCGGCGATGACAGCAGCAGTACTAGTGAGGATGCGGAGAACGAGGCAGAGGGAGATGACAGTGGGGGCAACAACAACAACAGTGGCAGTGGTGGAGAGGGCCTAGCGCGCACGGCAAAGCTCACGCGCGGGCAGTGGGCGGTGACGGCGACCGGCGTGCGTAATCGCATCGCGGTCGTCCTCACAAACCCTCTTTTTGGTGGAGACAACAGTAAGAAGAAAAACAAAAACAAAAAGAATAAGAATAAGAAGAGAAAGAAGAACGTGGAGAGCGACAAACCACTTGCCTCTTCTACCTCTTTTGCCGATATCCCTACCGACGAGCCGTGTCTTTACTACGCCGTCCCTCCCGCTGACAGAGAGGACCCTGCACTGAACGCTGCTGCTGCTGCGAGTGATTCTACCTACGAGTACAATTACCTTGGAGTCGGCGGCGGCAGCGACGGGGAGATTAATGCAAATAAAAACAATAACAGCAGCGGTAACTACAACATGGACATGTACTTTGGTGTCTCGAGCGGTGACTACAGCAGCGCGTATAACAACAATAATAATATTAGTGCTCATAATAATAAGAATAATAACACCAACAGAAACAACACGCCGGTTCTTATGTCCAAGCAGGCGAAGCCTATCTTCGGCGGAAAGAACGCGCCACTAATCACCACCACCACCGTAAACCCGCGACTGAACAACAACCACAACAACAATAATGATGATGACACGGAGGGAAATCATAAGAATCGGAAGACAAAGACCAAAGGTGGTGACGAGGGCGACGGGGGTTACTTTATGCTATTCCCCGAAAACATCAGTAGTAACAGTAACAGTAGCGTTACAGGCAGCGAGGCGGGAGATAAGTGGGAGGAGGCGGATATTGACCCAAACGCGGCGGCTCACCGCATCCACCATCCTCATCCTCATCATTATGTCCCAGGCGTGATGCAGGCGGAGGAGGCGCGGCCCACACAGGCGCCGAGCCCTCTTCAGGGGTTCGAGCACCGCAGGGGCAAAGCGAGGGGCGGCGGCGTTACTAATAATAACAACGGTAATTATAGTAATAATAATAATAGTAGTAAACAGAAAAAGAGCCACCAGGGAAAGATGCCGCCGTACCCTGCCAGCATGATATACATCAGGAGCGATAATCCCAACACGAGTAGCAAAAGTGCCGGCAGCAGCAGTAATGGTGGGTGGGTGCGGGCGGACACGCTGCCGCTGCTTAGCAATACCGAGTCGGGCGGCGTGATGCTTGTGCTGAGCGAAGTGGAGCCTGAGGAGTGGCGGGGCACCTTTTCCTGCGTCGCACACTCCCGCATCTCTCACAATTATAATGATAAAGATAGTGTCGCTCTCTTCTCGTCATTGCATCACACGGCTCACACAAGCAAAACGGGCCAGTCGCATGCGGCGGCCGTCAATACCTTCTCCGCCCTCCGCACGCGCGCCGAGGTGGAGGCGGAGTTGGGAGAGGACGACGATGACGAAAGTGAAGACGAATATACTGAAAGTGAAAATGGAAGATATAAAGAAGACGGAGGAGGGCATTATGAGGACGAGGAGGAAAGCGGCAGCCACGGACTCTCCTCGGCCGTAGCCTCTCATCGCGTGAACAAGAGTAGCAGTTATAATAATAACGCCACTAGTAATCATAGCAGTAGAGCTGAAGGAGGGCTAGATTACATGATGGATGATATTATGTCTGTAGACCCTCCGGTGCCGACTGCTGCAGCGGTGCTGAGTGATCTGCACGATGATTACGGAATAGCACTTCCCGACATTTCCCCCAACGGACGCCGCTTTAGCAGCAACGGGGTGAATAATAATAATAATAATAATAATAATAATAGTGTTAACAACGGAAGCAGTCGTAATAGCCTCAGTAGCAGCATCAACGCTGCAGCTGGCAAGAAGACTGCAGGAGGAAAAGGAAGGGAAGAAGAGACTGGCATTGTTGCCATCACTTCTGTACAGTCTTCAACAGAGAAGCGGAGCGGCACGGCAACGGCCGCGGCGAGCGGTAAAGTGGAGGGAGGCAAACGCAACAGTTTGTTTGGCGCTATCAAGCAAACCATGGCTGGCGGCGGCGGCGGCGGAGGCGGCTGCGCGCGCACGGAACAGCAACAGCAGCAGCAGAAACAGAACTCTTCATACATCAAAAAGAATAATCAAAACAGTAATAATGACAGCATCAATGCCAATGCTGAAAATAAGAAGAAAAAGAAGAAGAAAAAGAACCCGCACCCAGTGCAGCCGCAGCAGACGCGCACGAGCTACATCGCCTTCACCCCTGCGCACACGTACGAGGCGACGGCGGCGGCGCGGCAGCGGGGGGACGCGGGCGCGGTGTGCCGCTACTACGACCCGTCGCCTGAGATATACGAGGGTCCCATTCTCTGCGTGGAGGACTACCGCCCGACGGACGTGCGGCTGCTGGGCGCGCAGCACATACGCGCGGTGCTGGAGGCGCCTGTCGTGCGCTCCCCGCCCCCGCAGTACCTCTGAAGGAGGGGGGGGGGGGAGTGATTCTTCTTTCCCTCTCTCTTTCTCTCTCTTTCTTTTTTTAATTTTTCTCTCTCTTTTCTCACTTCCACTATGACCTGCTCTCCTATTTGCGTCACGAACGAATCCACTTTAATGGTGCTATTTACCGCAATTCTATAACACGTTTCTTTCTGTACCCCCTTTTCTCTAAAACGTAAGAGCCGATTCCTGTTCTTCTTTGTTTCTTCTTCATTTGCTGAAGAGGCTGTTGTATTGCGTGAGTGCTCGAAGGATTACTTCTTGCGTTTAAAATATTACTTTTCCTTTCCCTTTTTGCTCTCTCTTGTTTTCTGGAAAGGCAAGAGACATATTCAAAACTCCAGCATTTATAGTATTATTTGATATAAATTGTTTTTACTTCCCGCCAGTTGTGTACACTCACACACAAGTATAACAGCAAAGTCTCGTGATTCTGGTACAGCATTTGTCTTTGACTGTTTCTCTTCCTTTTTTTTCTTCTTTTTCCCTGATTTTTCAATCAAATATCTAAGCTCTTTCTCTCCCTCTCTCCCTCTTTCTGTCTTTTTTCTTTCCCAAATGCGTACTATGTATATGTGTTACTGGTTTTCTCATCCATTAGTTGTATGGTGTTCTACTTTTGTGGCAACAGATACTTCTACGTTTTCTCTATCTCTCCTCTCCTTCTCTCTTTTTGTTTTTCAACTATTTTATTTTGTCATCTGTTTGCTTTCTTTCCCCCTCTCTTCACTGTTTGTTTCTACTGTGTTGCGATTGTGACTTTGCCGTATCTGGCTGTGTTTATCATTCTTCTTGCACAAAGATTGAGTGAAACGATGCCCAAATGATATGTCTCAAGAACACGAGCACGTGCGTATAAAGGCACTCTCTGAAAAGGGAATGAAGTGAGTTTAATCCGCACAGACAACAATGCGCCTGCGTCAAGGGAAAGTGATCTCCAACGACATATTTCCCTCTCTTCCCCTCTCAATGAGCTCTACCACTTCTCTTCCTTTCTCTCTCTCTCTTTTCTTCCTCACCTTATCACTTCATCATCTTTTGCTATTCATTCACGTAGTCCCCTTAAGATTCATTAAAAGAAAAAAAGCATACCGCCCTCTTCCCCCCTTACTGAGTTGTGATTCCTCTCCGTTGTTCTCTCTTCACTCTTCTTTCTTGCCTTCTTTTCTCTCCCCTCCTTCGACGCAGTTCGATTAAATACCCCTTTTCTCCTCCTTCACCTTCTTCACTTCTCTCACTTCACTCACTCACTCTCTTTTTTTTTTTTTTTTTACTGATCCTTCTTGTCACCACTCTCCCTTTCCCCCTTTCCCCCTCTCTCTACTTTTCTTTCCTTCTTTTTCCTTTTATACCTTCCCTTCTCTTCTTACTGAACCTTTAGCTTTTTTTTTTTTGCGTTCTCTACAGCACTCTCTCTTCACATTGTCAATATTTTTTCTTTTTTTTTCTCTTGGTTTAAACCAAAAGCTTAAAAGAAGTCTTTTTTTTTTCAGGAGACTATTTCCTTTACTGGCTGCCTCATTCAAAGTCACTTTTTGATCTTTTTTTTTCCCCCTTTTCGTTTTTCTCTTGTTTTTTTACTACCCATTTTACCCCTTTACACTGAGTCTCATTCAGAGTCTCCCTCCTCCTTATCAAACTATTACATATCGATTGCTTTGATATATATTACCTTTATTTCTTCTGCTTTCTACTTCTCGTGTTTTAGTGTTTTTTTGTTTGTTCTTTCTATTACTTCTTTTTCCCGTGTGCTACCACTATTTTATAGTCATCCAGTGGACGAAATAAAACATAATTGAGGTCGGGGCATTACATTAGGTCGAAGAGGATAATTCTAAGAAAAAAAGTTAAAAAAAAGAACCTGTAAGAATAAAAATAGTGCTATCTTTACTTGTTTATCCGTTGTATCATTCTATTAGTTTCTTTTTTTTAAATCTCTTCTCCTCGCTATACCGCTTCTCTCTCTCTCTCTCTCTACCTCTCTCCCTCCCTCCCTCCCTCTCTCTTTTTTTTTTTTACTGCCCTATTAATCTATACACCATGATCTCTTTGAACGATCAGTACGTGGACGCTGTCGTGCTACCACTACCATCGCCCCCATCACCGCAGCCGAGCGATGAGCCGCGGACACGCCAGCAGCGACGTCCGCAAGAACAAAAAATGAAAACAGCAAAGACTGTGCCGACGGCGGCCAGCGAATTGCTCTTGTCCCCCAACTCCATTCTGCTGAGCGATTTATTTCCCGCAGACACCATCGGCCCTAACGGTGCCCCCGCCGCTGCCGCCGCCGCAGCCACGACGACGGCGGCAAAGAAGGAAGGAAAGAGTAAAGAGACGTCCGCAGACGGCGGCAGGAAAGTGCCAGAGGCAGTTGGGGAGGCGGAAACCCCCGAAGAATCTTTCAACAGCAGTAGTAACAACCACAATACACTAGAGAACATCAACAACAACAACAACAACAACAACACCGAAATTTCCTTGACAGCGGCAGCCGACACACATTCAGCGGCGTCCCCTATCCCGCGGAAACCGACCAGTGAGCGCACGTCACAGTACAGCAGCCCCCGCAGCCGTCACCGCCATCGCCACCGCAGCAGCCGTCGCCACCGCCACCGCCGCCGCCGGCATCACAGCAGCAGCAGTGGCGGCAGCAGCGGCAGCCACAGAAGCAACATAAAATCTGACACAGTTGGTGTGTTTTATGCTAAAGATAATAATAACACCGATGAAAAGGCTCATGGTAATCAGAATGACGGCACTATTCAAGAGACCCCTGCTGCTACGTTAGCGTCCCCACTCATACAGCTGACAGAGGCTGCAACTGTCACTGTAGCCGTGCCTGCCTCACTAACACCACCAACACCAGCAGGAGCACCAGTAGTACCGACGCGACAGCTGTGGCGGCTGCGGCAGCAGCAGGCTCACGGCACCGACCCTCTCTCTCCACCCGAGTGCCCGCCGTCCGCCGTCTCACTTACATCGCCGCCGCCGCCGCCGCCGCCGCCTTCACTCTCGCAGTTGCAGCGCACACGTTTGAGGGAGTCCCACGGAGGCGGCAACTCTTTCTTCTCCTCTCGCCGCTACCGTAACAACAGTAGTAGTAGCAGTCGTAGTAGGAGTAGTGGTAGTAGTAGTAGCAATGGTGGCATTGCACGCTCCTCGTTGTCCTCCTGCGTCCCCCCGCCCTCGGCCTCCAATGCCTCTGACACTTCTGGGCTACGGTCGTTGATAGCTGCGGGCGCAGGATCGGGAGGCGGCACTCTCGATAGGCTTAACGCTTCTCTACACAACCGTCTCGGGCCATTGTCTAATTGTACCTCTTTTTATTCTGTTGATGACGACGATGATGATGACAATGATAATAATGATAATAATAATAATAATAGTGTTGCGCACGCGAGTAATGACCGTGAAAAAGGTGCGCAACACATAAACAGCACAGACGGAAGCGAAATCCGCCGCGGCCGCTGCGGCAATGCGTACCGGACGACATCGGAAGCAACAGCATCATCATCAGTATCGGCGCACCCAATCACTACTACTGCCACCACCACCACTGTGGCCGCAGTGACCAACAAGAGCAACACCAACAGCGGCGGCGGCAAGGCGCATCAAGCACCAGACGCCAGGCGCGACAGCAGCTGCGCTCTCGTCTCCCTCGTGCCTCTCAGGCGCCGCAGCTCGGAGGACCTCTCAGACTTTACCGCCTCCTCCTCCTTCTCCTCCCCCCTCGCCGCCGCTGCTGCTGCTGTGTCGTGCCCTGCCTCGCCGCTCTCGCGCTCTGGCAACCGACGGCACACGGCCGCGAACACAACAGCCGCATCCGCATTCGCAGCAGCCGCAGCAACATCAACCACCACCCCCACCTTCGCCGCTTTTTTATCCGCGTCTGAGCGACAGGAGAGCAGCAGTCCCCGCGGCCTCCACTTCTCTGCGAACAGCTCGCTGCTGCTGGCGCCGTCGCCGCCGTCATCGCGGCCGTTTTCTCCTACAGCGCCGCCACCGCCGCCACCGCCGTCGCGCTCGCTCTCAGCGGTGGAGAGGCAGGCCGACGACAACGGCGGCAGCAGCTACCGCGACGGTGACGGCGACGGCAGTCGCGGGAAGAAAAAGACGGCGACTCGCCGATTTTTCGAACGAATTGGATTGTCGAAGCGGCGGGAAGGCAGCGCGCCCGGCAACGGCGGAGGCGGCGGCGACGGCGACGCAAGGGACGGCAGCGCTGCTGCTTCCCCTCCTCCTCCTCCTCTTCCCGCAGCCAGTAGCAAGGAGAGGGAGGCAAGAGAGACCGAGGGGCGCCAAAAAAGGAGCTACGCTGCCGATGGTGATGCTGCTGGGAGTGTTAACAGCGGTAGTGGCGGCGGCTCATACGTTTCTCAGAGACATGGGAGCTGCAGGCGCGCCGCCTCTGCGGTGTCTCCTTCTTCCTCTTTAAAGAAGGCAGAAGGCAATTCGACAACAAAAGCAGCGGATAAAACTATCGACACGTCAGCAGCAGCAGCAGCAACGGCCGTGAAGACAACACCATCGCCACAACTCGGCTCCCCTCTTTCTTCCTCTTCTCTCTCCCTTTTGCTGCTCTCCCCCACCCCCGCCTCCCCTCTCCGCCCCACCTCCACGCCACCGCCGCCCTCACCTTTCTCCTCCGCGAGTGTGCGCGGGGCGGCGGCTCCGGCGGCGGGTGCGACGGCGGGTGCTACGGCTGCGGCGCCTTTTTCCCGCAGCCTTGTCACACACGTCAACCAGCTGGCGCTGCAGATGCACGCGCACGGCATCCGCGTGACGCCCGGCGTGACAGTCATGCGCGCGGTGGAGACCGTCACCGCCTCAGATATTTCTCACCAGAGGCAGCACCAGCGGCGGCAGGAGGAGGAGTGTGCGGCATACCCCGCCGGGAGTAGCGCGTCCGCTGCCTCCACCACCACCACCGCTAGCAACAGCACCGCCGCCACCGCCACCGCTGCGTTTCGCCCTCTAGGAAGGAACACGCTGTCAGCAGCGGCTGCTGTTACGGGTGTACACACAACAAGTGCGACGGCAGCGGCGGCGGCGGCGGAAAGGACTGTTCCTCCTACCGACGCGGGCAACACGCCGCGGGACGGCGTGCGAAGTGAAAACAGCGAGAGGGGCGGTGGCGACCGCAGCGAACGCAAACGGCGGCGGAGCCGCAGCAAACAGACACGGCGTCGTCGCTGCCATAGTGCCTGCGGTGAGGATGAATGTAACGTCAAAAGTGACGGCATGCGGGGCCGCAGTAGCGATGGCATCAGACACCGGGCTTTAAGTGCCTCTTCTTCTAACGATACTAACAACAACA
Source organism: Kentomonas sorsogonicus (assembly GCA_030347455.1). Lineage (NCBI taxonomy): Eukaryota > Euglenozoa > Kinetoplastea > Trypanosomatida > Trypanosomatidae > Kentomonas > Kentomonas sorsogonicus. The sequence goes on along the minus strand of JAQOSZ010000289.1, from coordinate 38,757 downwards.
ACAGCAACAATAACAACACCTCTCTCACACCTCTCCTTCTTCCCTACTGCTCTTCCTCCTCCTCCTCCTCTCCCGTAGGAAGCGCTGGGCACAGCGTCAGGGTTGGAGGCGGCTATACCAATAAAAATGATAAAAACAACAAGAATAACGAGAGACGCAGCAACAACAGCAGTCGTTGCTGCAGCAGTAACAGCTTACACAGCCTCAGGAGTGAGGCGACGCGACCGTATTTGTCACCTCTTTCGCTTTCGTTGCTTTCGTAAGAAGAAGAAACAATTTATCATTTAAATAAAAGTGATTTTCGCTTCTTTTCTCGTCTTTAGGCTTTTTATATTTCAATTGCTCTTTCTTATTTTTTCCTTCTCTTTTTTTTTTGTTTCCTTCATTGTCAGCGAGTTTCCAATTCGATTTGAGATCACTCCCCTCTCTTCTTCTACGTATTAATTTAACTTTCTTTCATTTATATTTTTCTTTCTCTTTCTTTCTTTCTTCTTCTGTTTTTCCTCTCTTGGATTGTACTACCCGTGTTGCTTCTATGACTTTTTCCATTTTTATTCTCTCTCTTTTCGATTCAACTCCAAATGAAATACAGAATGGGCGAATGGTGTATGAGGAGAGGAAGTGATTTTGATATGTCCATCACTTCATATCTTTTCTTATATTTTATTCTCTTTGAGTCTCTTGCTCTGTTTAAGAAATAAGAAATAACTTTTTTTTTTGAATTTCTCTGATCCGAAAATTTTCGGGACTTTTTTTCTCCCTCTTCTTTTTTTAATGATACCGTTTCTTCTTCTTTAATGCCTTCACTCTTTTTATATACCCGTCTTGAGGTGTGTGCGATGGGTGCTGAGGGATGATTGATATGCAGGGGTGCGTGTGTTGGAAGCTAACGGAGGAAGATTAAGCTAAATAGCACATCTCTATTTATTATTATTTCTATTTCTCTCTCGAGCAGAACAGCAAATATTGTTTTTTTTTTACACACACATCTCATAATATCGGCATCCCTCTATCTCATTGCCTTTCCTCACACACAGAATGCCTTGCGCGTGTGTGCGTTTGTGACTTTCAGAATCATACACACACACACACACACACACACACACACACACACACACACACACACACACAAGCATGCGCGCATGTGTATTGCTGTTATATTTATGATGTTATGCTTCCGTTGAAGAAATAACAAAACAAAAACTCACTGTTCTTTATAATCAACAACATCAATAACAGCTCTCCCGATGCTATTAAATAGAAAAGCATTAGTACTTATCTCGCTGTCTCTGTTTCTCTCTCTACGTGTGTAAATGACCACTTATGTATGAATGTATGAATGTATGCGTGCGTGTGCCTCTTGGTGTGTGTTTCATTATCTCTCTGTTGAATGTCGCAACTCCCATGCTTGATACGCATTCCACTTGTTTGCTTATGTTTGTAACACTTTACATCACACTTCACCTTACCCTCTTTTTTGTTTCCTGTCTCATGCGTGCGGTTCTTCATTCTTTTTACATGCCTTTTCTCTCCCTCTGTTTTAAACCTCCTCCTCTTCCTTCTTTTTTATTCTTCGTTTCTTTTTTTCCCCTCTATCTAGTACGTAGTATTTTGTCGATAGAATAAAGAAGTTCTAATTTTTAACTTGTTCTTATTTGTAATATTATTCTTTTTTTTTCTCCTTTAAACTCTCTTCCTCCACCCCTTTATTTTCTCCTCTATATTGTCCTTTTCCTCATTAAATCTCTTCTCTCTAGTCCTCTTTCTTTTCTTTTTCATCTCTTCTTATTGCTTCTTCTTCCTTTCTCCTCTCTCTCTCTCTCGTTTGGAATCTGATTTCTTGGGGGCAATCAACATATCATAGCCTTCAAAAGGAATCTCATTCCGGGGTACCTCCCAATATCTAGCTATTTTTTTATTTTTATTTTTTATTTTACTTTAATACTCGGTATCTATATGTTTATTTACTTCTGTACTTCTTTTTCTGTTTTTCTATCCTTCATTTTCTAAACTTTGCTGTAAAAAACGCTTTTCTTTATTTTCTGCTCCTCTTCCCTGACACCACCTATATTTTTTTGCCTTTTCTTTTCGACTTTATTTTATTATTATTATTATTATTATTCTTGAAACATCTCCTTTTTTCTTTCGTTTCTTGATTTTATATTCAAATTCATCGGACGTGTCTTTTTTTTTCTTTTCCTTCTTTATTTTTCACGGTTCAATTTTCATTTCTTTCCTACCATTCCTTAAGGGTCACGTTTGCTTCTTCTTTCTTTTAATTTTCCTTACAAGAATAATCGATACTTTACAGATACAATCTAGTATCTGTTTTTCTAGTTGTCGCCATTCTTTTCTCTTCTCATTTTTTTTCTCTTATTTCTCTTATTTTTATTTTTGTTTCTCACTGATTCTAAAGAGACTCTTCAAGTCCAACGTAAAAACAACAACAACAAAAACCATCAAAATTTAAGAAAAACAACAAATATCATAAACATATACATAAAAGTATCTACAGAAAGAGAGAGAGAAAAAATCTATTACCTTCGAGCTTAGTATTCATATGCTCTCCTCTCCTGGGCACAGCGGCGGCGCGGCGACAGTCGCACACTCCCTTCTCTCAGCACCACCGCTGCCGCCCACGGCTTCTTTTTCCTCCTTCTCTTCCCCTTCCTCCTCCCCCTCGCCTCTGAGTGCTGCGGTGTATATCGGCAATAACAATAGTAGTGGTAACGCTACTCTTGCCCCCTCTGATATCACCACTGCTGCCTCCGCTGTTACTACTGAAGAGGAGTTGGCAACTTCTTCCAAACCACTTCCGAATACACACGACGACAGTGAAGCAGAAAACTGCTCTCAGACCCTTCCATACGCTATGTGCACCTCTCCCTCTGGTGCCCCGGCAGCCGACCCACCGAACACCCAAGTGCATGCAGGCTACATCACTCCCACCACTACCACCACTGCCATCATCCTGCCTGTGCTGCCTCTCTCCTCTTCGCTCTCGCTCGGAAATGCGTGTACGCTGAGCGTGAGTGAGAGCGCCAGCATGGGCCATAGTGGGAGTGACCGCAGAATTGTTGCCGCGCCTGGCAGTGACGTGGAGAGGGATAAACATAATAATAATAATAATAATAGTAATAACAGTAATATTAACAGCGTGCCTCAGCAACAGCTGCAGTCAGGTGTGTTTGGTGCGACATATGCTATGGTGAATGGGAGGCTTCTCACTGTAGGGGGTGTGCCGGTGATTAGTGTCGACGCCTCTGCCGCCGCAGCAGCGGCAGCGTCAGCAGCCATAACATCGGCAGCGGCAGCGACGGTAGCCTGTGCACCAGTCGTCTCTCGGCACTCCTCTCCGATCGGAAAAGTGAACTCTTCTCTTGACAATGATGATGATGATAGTAGCGTTGATGCATCTCGCACGACTGTAGAAGGTTCAGAGAGCAACAGTGGGAAGGCGAATAACACTACCGTCTTTGCTGCCACTCGGGATCAAAACACAGGCGATAACAAAATAAAAACCTATAACGAAAAAGAACACCATTCTATTACTACCAGCAAGACAGAGGAGCACCGCACCACTAGTGTTAAAGCACACGCCTATAGTCAGAGTTACACCGGTCCTGTGAGGTTTGCTAAAAGCCACCCCCTGTGCCTCGCCGCCACCCCCCTGGAGGCACAGCTCATTATGATTGGCAACAGTGAATCCGACATGGAGAGTGACGTGGACGCCCCTCCCGCGGCTAAACTGGCGTGGGCGAACTATCACAAGAATACATCCGCCGCCGCTGGCGGATGGGAGTGGAGCACCAGCGTCCGTAATAGCACAGACAACGACAGCAAATACGACGGAAACACTAAAAACTATAACAGTGCCAAGGCTCCTCTTTTTACAGCCACTGCCGACACAAATACAACTAACGCGCCTAATGCTACCAATATAATTAGCAACAACGGCAACAACAACGGCCGCGACTCTTACTTCCTCCGTCGTCGCTTCAGGAGCTCTCTTGAAACAGCGGCGGCGGCGGCAGCCATAGTGAATGCCACTGATGATAACGAGACCAATGCGAATGGTGGTAATGGGCAAAACGCTATCAACTACCATGATGACCACCGCTCTCCGTCTCCCCCCTCCGACTGCGGCGGCCGCAATCGTGACGATCCAAACAGCATCACCCGCCAACACTGTAGCCTACAAATGCCGAGTGTGCGTATCAATGGCGGCGATGACAATAACATTATCAATAACGTCAACAACAACAGCTGCAATAATAATAATAATAATAATAATAATAATAATAATAATAATAATAATAATAATGATAATGACGCGGACAAGGAACAGGACTCCGGCGAGCGTCTGACGCTGCTGCCTTTTTCTTTAGAGGAAATACGCGACTCTTCACTCATTCACTGGCACACAGCCGAGCCTCACCCCTCTCACGGGCTGGAGAACGCGCGCAACAGCATCATCAGCAGCACTGCTACTATTACTACTACTAGTACTGTGACTGCTGTGACTGCCGGCAGTGACTGCGGCGGCAACAACGCGCGCCGCTGTTCGGGTGAGGCACAGCATCCACCAAATGGAAACAACGACAGCAGCAACGACAACAACAACATGATGAGCCTCTATCCGCACAGTAACAGTACCGCTAATCATAATAACAACAATAGCATTACCCGGCTCAGGAACAGTGACATGCGCACCGGCCTTCGCTTGTCTCCTCCCCATTTTGGCGGCAGCGCTGCTGCTATGGCTACTTCCATCACTAACAGTATGAACAGCTGCAACAGTGGCCTCGCTGGCGGCTACGGCGGCTACGGCGGGAGTGTCCGCAGTATCCGAAGTGGTCGTCGCGCCTGCAGTAGCGTCTCGTTTCTGCTGAGTCCGGAGGAAGCGGAGGCGTCCATCAACAGCAGACACACCCCCGCCTCCCGCAAAAAAGGCTCCTCCTCATCTTCTTGCTCCCGCCGCTCGAATAAAGACGAAAGAAGAAAGGAACGCCGACGGCGTCATGTTGATACCGCTGACATTGAGGCCCTTTGTGGCAACAGAGGCGATGGTGACGATGACAGTGACGGTACTCTGAAATATTTGAAGAAGAGTGATCAGCATTACCAACGGAAACGCCGCGGCGGCGGGAAAAACAGTGGAAGCATCCGCATCCGCCGCCGCCGCGTCAGGGGACATCAATCAAGCGGCTCCAACAGTGACGAGAGCGATGATGAGAGTACAAGCAGCAGCAGCAGCAGTGAGAGCAGTGAGAGCAGCAGTGAGAGCGGCAGTGAGAGCAGCGGCAGTGAGACGGGCAGCGATGACGGCGACAGCAGTGGTGGTAGCAGCAGTAGCGAGGAGGAAGACGAGAAACAACAGCGCGCGAGGAACAACAGAAACAGTCGAAGCAGTAAGAAGAAGCACAGTAGCAAGAGCAATAAAAAATTATCTTCCAGCCGCCGCAGCGACAAGCGTAAACGCGCTTCTTCCGCCTCCTCCTCCTCCTCTACTCTCAAGCGGTCGTCGTCTGCGCCGCCGCCACCGCCGCTGGCACTCTCGGCAATCGAGGAGGAACTGGCCGTCAGACCGAATGCGGTCGCCGCGACCCCTTTATCTGCCGTCTCTTACAGCCCAAAGACAGTCCCGCGAAGCAGCAACAATAAGAAGGCAAGACAAGCGAAGAGTAGCCGCCTGACTGTGCTGAGTGCGGAGGGATCGGAGCCGTCGTTGTCGTCTCCGCCGCATCTGTCTCTCCCGTCGCCCTTCTCGCCTTCAGCGTCGTGGCTGTGGCCCGCGACGGCTGCGGCAGCTGCGGCGGCCGCGTCTCCGCTCTCTGTTGCTTCAGCCTCGCCACCTCCCCTCACGTCGGTCGAGTGCCGAAGCGGCACTGTGCGTTCCCCCCTTTCCTTCTCCTCCATCTCCAATTCGTCTCCGTCGCCGGCCGTATTATCAGCATCGGCGGGGGCAGCAGCGCTGACAGTGCTTTCAGCAACATCAACAACAACAACAGCGGCGAAAATGCGGTCCCCGCCGTCGCCGCCGGCGCACAAGTCGAAGCGGCCATCTCTCTCGGTCCCCTCACGCAGCACCCTTCCCCAGGCACGAAGCGTTACCACCGCTGCCACCGCTGCCACCACCACCACCACCGCTGCTGCCGCTGCTGCCACTGCTGTTGTTCCCCCGCCCCCTTCTCCGCCTCTGCCCGCCGGCGGCGCTACGGTTGTGCGCAGCGGCGGCAGTCGCGTGAACCGCTCCGCGCTGCGGATGGTGGCGCAGGGGCAGCGCCTGGACCCCCGCATCACCGTCATCAGCGCTGTCGAGCGTGTTGTGTGGCGCCCGCGGGAGGAGCCGGGTGCAAGTGCCGCCGCCGCCGCCACCGCCGCTGTTGCCGGTGCCGTTGACAGTGCCTTTGGCGTGTCGCACCGCAGCAGCAGCAGCAACAAGGGCAACACGAGCAAGAGTAGCAGCAACACGGCTGTTAGTGGTAATAGTGATAGTAGCAGCAGTCGCAAAGTGAGCAGCGCCTCGGCAAAGGGCAGCGATAGCGATACGGGTGGGCCCTCGAGGAGCGGGAAGAGCAGTGCGAAGCGTCGCACTAGCAAGTCGGTGGGCAGCGCCCGCCCCGCAGACTCTCTCTCTGACTACTCCGCACTTGAGAGAGTGAAGAGACACGAGGCGGCGGCGGCGGCGGCGGCGGAGGTGAAGAAAAAGAAGATCCTCTCTTCATCCGTGCCGGAGCTTCTCTCGCCTGAAGTACCACAGACGGCTCAAACAGCCCTACTTGGCTTCTCCTCCCCCGATGACCACAACTCTCCCGCTGCTTCCCTATCACCGCAGGCGGCGCAGTCACCCCCACCACCACCCCCACCAACAACAGCAATCACGGCACAGCCGCCTCCGCCCCCGCCTCTGCCGTCAGCGTCGTCAGCGTCAGCGGCGGCACTTTTCCCGCATCCGCACCCGCCGCCGCCAGCGGCCTCTGCTCCGCCGCCATCCTCACCAACAGTGCCTCCTATCTCATTCCTATCAACTCCAGCCACCCCGGGTGCAACGACGGTGCTCACTGGTGGCGGGGAGAGCAGCGCCGCCCCCTGCGCTGAGCGCGAGGCGCCGCTGTACCTGGCACCGACGGCACCGCCGCAGCGCCACACGCGCTCTTCTGCCTCTTCTTTGCGGCCGCGGGAGGGCGAGGCGGCAGGGGATGAAAAGGAAAAGGAAAAGGAAAGCGAAAACCAGAAGAAGAGGAAGCACCCACGACGCCGACAGCACCACACGATTCCTACTTCCTCTTCCGCCGCTGAGACTGCAGGCCCCATTCCTGTGCCTCCCGCGCTACACGGCCGCCGCCCTAAGAGAGAGCGGCACAACCATCAGCAGCCCAAACACCACTGCGACGTCTTCGCATTTGCGGCGCCTAAAAAAGTCCCTCCGATGCCGAGACCCCCAACGTCCACCCCGGCAGATGCACCGCCACCGGCACAGACGTCAGCGAAGGCGGCAACCAACGCGACGACAGCGTCAAGACCAACAACACCCGTCACGTACATCTTCACAGGCGACGGCTCTTGCTCCCCTTTTTCCACCACCCTCTTCCCTGTCTATGCCGCCGATGCCGCCGCCGCCGCCGCCACTGCTACAGCCAATACGGCTACGGGTAGTACTGATAGCACTACTACTAGTAGTAGCGTGAATGCTGCTGATACTGCGGCGGCCAGGCCCTCCTTTTCGTCCCATTTCAGCGCGCGACCCTCCGCCCCCGCACCGCTCGACTCTCCACTGAGTGCCGGCGCCGACGCCGCTGCCTTTCTCAATTCAGCAAGCGTCCTCAACAGCAACTGCAACAGTCCTGTCGCTCTGCAGATCCATCTGTTTCCTACTTCCGCTTCCGCCGCCGCTGACGTTGCCAATGACAGTGTCCCACGTCGGCGCGCGGCGGCTCACCACTGGGCACTGAGCGATACACATGACCATGGTGGTAGTAGTAGTAGTAATAGCCACCGCAGAAGCAACGATGGTGGCAGTACCACCAACAGCACCGACAGCCATCACGCCTCTAATCCGATCCACAGTGGTGGTGGTGGCGGTGCTAGCGTCAGCAGCAGAAAGTATGGTGGTGGGGGCGGCCGCCGCCCCTCCGCCGCCGCCTCCGCCGGCCGCTCGCAGCACGGCAGCAGTAGTCACAGCCACTACAGTGAGGGCAGCGATACAGACACCACCGCCACCTGGCCGTACATGTCTCCCCCCTCGACAACGAACTTTCTCTAGTGAAAACAACAACAACAACAACAATTATACACGTATACATCTTTTTTTTTTTCCCTTTTGGCTTTTGTTTTGTATTCTTTTTTCCCCTCAGTTTCTTCTTTCTTCTTTCTTCTTTCTTCTTTCTTCTTTTTTTTTTTCATGCTTACTCGTTCCCACTTTGTTTTATTTTTGTCCTTCCCTCCTTTTTTTTTACCCTAATTATGCATTTCAGTTCCTCTATTTTTAAAATACGTTCGCTTTCTCACACTCCCTCCCTTCGTTGTGTCTTCATTTTTTTTTTTAAATGGCTGTTGCATCTCTTCTGAGATGTTTTTGTTCTCTGTACGTTTCACCGGCATTTATCGTACTTTAGACTTTTCTAATTATTTTCCTGTCCTTCTTTTTTCTTTGTATTGCTACTGTTTTTTCTCACCTCTTTCTATCTATCTCTGTCTACGCTTTATTAGGACATTTGACTGTCTTTTCCCCCTTTCCTCCCACTTGTTGATTCACTTTTGCTGCCATTCGGTTCAAAGAAACCGTAATTATTTTTTTTTTTCTACATTCTTATTCACCTGCTCCTCTCACGAGTACAAATGCACACGTGAAAGGCCATGTATTTTTCTAAAAATAATATACGCATATATATATCTATACACATAACTAAAAACTAAAACTTTTCATTCCCTTACACTTGAATGAACACATCAGTGTAAAACTATTCATACGTTTTTCATTCATTTTTGTTTGATTTTTACATCTTTTATTTCTTATGCTGCAAAGAGTTTTCTTCCTTTTCTTTTCCTTTCGCTCTTTAAGCCGTTCTTCTTGCATATTCGTACAAGGCGGGTACCAAGGAGGAGCTTACGTGAGCCACGGTAGTTTGACTGCTACATTCTTATTTTCTTCATTTAGTGTGCATAGGCTCGTCTGAAAAACTCCGTCATTTTTTTTTTTCGAAACAAATCACATACATACGCGTATATATACACATAGTTAAAAAATCTAAAACTCCAAACTCCCCATTCTCTAACCCTCGAATGAATACATTAGTGAAAAGTATGCACACTTTTGTCATTCAATCCTTTTTTTTTCACACCTTTTTTTTCCTCATGCTGAAAGATTTTTTTCTATATTTTCCTTTCTCTCTTCATCCTACTCCTCTTGCATATTCGTACAAAGCGGGTATCACTTGGTTGTTCTCGTCTAAAAGAGAGAAGGAATCACACAAGTAAATCATGTCTTTTGTTGAAGCATTTAATAAACCGTTCTACTTCTAGTTTGTTTTTCCCTTTAAGCTATTTTTGGAGTGTTGCAATAGCTATCAACGCATAGTGTTTCTCACATAGTTCTGTACATATATACGTATTGAACATATCCTCTTTTTTTTTCCCTTCTTCCTATTTTTTTCCTAACAAATCATGACTGACATGTGATGCTTTTGTTGCAAACCATTATTGTTTTTCTTTTCATATTTCACTTCTTTTCTTTTTCTCTTCTATATACACTGTATTGTTACTGACCTCGTTACTTACCACTGTGCTTCCTGTAGTGTTGTATGGATGGGTGTTTTCACTGGTCTCTCTAAGTATCACGCATGAAAAAAACGGAACTCAAAAGAATTATTAAAAATGGGGTAGTACATGACGTGTGGTGCCTTCACTAGTACCCTCCCCGTTGTTCTTGTAGAAGTGCCACACACGTACTGTTTTAAAGAGGGTATTCTCTTTTGTACGCTTTTTTCTTCTCACTTGCCACTCATCCGAACTGGCGGATAGCTATTACAAGACCTGTACTTGGAAAAAATCAGCGTTGTGTTGCTGCATCACTGCTGTTTTATTTAATGTTCAAATCCTGGTGCTTATTCTATTGTCTCTCTACCATTCTCCCTTTTACACACACACACACACACACACACATTCACCTCTCACCTCCTGATAAGAATATCACTGTAGCTCTGTAGTACTGACTACAAGACACATCATTAGGTTGCGCAAGTACGCACACACTCAAACTCTTATTTTCCATTTTTCACTTGTCTATTTTTTATTTGCCTTCTTGCATTATTGCTTCCCTTTACTATCGTCTCCTTGTGATTCGTTTTTTTTTTTCGTTGTATCCCCCCCCTACACACTCTCTCTCAATCTCATCACTTCCTCTCATTACCTCTAAGTGAAGTATCACGTTACTGATCACCTGTGTTTCTCTCAGGTTTTATTTTCGTATTATTATTATTATTATCATTTACCCTTCGTTTTTTCTTCTTCCCGCAGCTTTACCTTTCCCTCTAGCCCCCCTTTCTCCCTCTCTTTCTGTATATACACCCGCCAATTTCTTCTATCTTTTCACTCTTTTCTTTCTTTCCTTCCTTATTTTTTTTTATATCACTGCACACATCAAAGCAGAAAAAAAAAGAATAATCGCAATGCCCGTTTTCCCATTTATCCACAAAAACAACAACACTCAGCGCCGACGCAGCAGCGCCACTAATAATAATAATAATAGTACTAGTAATTCCGTTTCCTTTCCCTCTGGGGGTTGCTCTGTGCCAGCTGCTGGCTCCGCTGCTGCCTCTGGCCCTACGGCCTTTTCGTCAGTTGAAACCGGCGGCCGCCGCACCTCTCTCCCTACTACTACTGCTACTACTAATAGTAATAGCAATAACAATAGCAATCCTATAGGTGATAATGGGGGAGTGATGGGCGGCCGCAGCTACTCTCATAGCTACACGATTAGTAATAATAGTAATGGTAATACTGTTACAGGGGCTGCCAACAGCCGTCGCGGCAGTAATAATCCCTACAACAATACAAACGGCTATAACAGTACTAATACTGCTACTACTACTGACACTGGTTGTAATAATAATACTCGTCGTTATAGTAACAACATCAATAGTAAAGACACAACGACTACCAACAACGGCATCAGTTTCAATAATGCCAACGCTGTTGCCAATAATACTCGTAATAATAACAGCAACAACAGAGACATGGCTATTAACAACAACAACAACCGTAATAGTAATAACAAAAACAATAGTAATAATAATAATCCCCCCAATGCAAATGGCGGCGGTGTGGATGACAGGTCGGCGGAGGGAAGTGGCGACGGTGACGGCGGCGGAGGACTGCATCGCGTGCCGGACTTGCCTGTGCGGGTGTGGGAGAGACTCTCCGTCATTGCAGCCGCCGCGCGGGAGCAAGTGAAGAAGAACAACAGCATCAATAATATTAACAAAAATGCAACAGGGAAGACAACAAACTCTACCACTACCGTATCACCAGAAGCAACAAAAACAACATCGACGGCGGTGGGGAGAGGCGGAGGAGTTTCTAAAGCCCCCGAGTACACGTACGCTAGTATTACTCCCGAGGTGTTTATAAACACTACCACTTCCCTCGTGGCGGCCAGACGCATGACCTCCGTTAGCAGCCGCGCGAAATATAAAGGAAATACTTCTAATAATAATAATAATAATAATATTAATCCTTACTCTCAGCTGAGTCGGCCTATGCGCGCTGCTCCTTCTTCTCCTTCTACATTACCAGCAGCAGCTCATAATAGTGACAATAATAATAGTGATGAGAATCAAGAAAAATACGTGTACATGTATGAGTTTCTCTTCCTGAGCGACAGTGACAGCAATAGCAGCGATGGTGGTGAAAATGGGGGAAATATGCGCCATCCCATTGGTACTGGTAATAATAATAGTAAGAGCTCTGCTGGCGGTGCAGGCACGGGGGCAAAGGCACTAGGCGGAAAAGACCTGACGGCAGAGGGAAGCAGCGGGGACTACATTGACTACATGCAAGGACTCCCATCGTCTTGGGTGCCTACCTCCACCGCTCATAATAATAATAATAACAATAAAAATAATAGGAGTAATGCATCTACTGGAGACAAAAAGGCCGGCGGGAAAGGAGGAGGAGAAGGCATCACAGGAACTAGTAGTAGTAGTAATAATAATACAAAGAAAGAAAAGGAGGAGGAGGCAGCGGCGTACGAAGTGGACTATAGTGAGAATGACGATGTTTATAAATTAGGGCTTGCCTATTCCGCCTTTGCCCCTACGCGCGCTAATCGCAGCGAGGCCGCCCCATCAGCAGCAGCGGCAGTGCCGCACCCGCCGCCGTCAAATGGAAGTAATAAGGAAGATGATGACAATCACCCTAGTAATAGTAATAATAGAAAGGGTCATTTGGGAGGAGGGGTAGGAGGCGGCGGCGGGGGGTATTTCCAGAGTCTTTTTCCAGGTTTCGAGAGCTCACACGCCGCCACCACCACCACTGAAGGAGGAGGAGGGGGCGAAGCCGACGTTGGTGTCTCGGCCATTGCTGCCCCCTACTCCACTGTTGCTGGCGGCGGTGGTGGTGGTTTCCGCGGGCCCCGCACCCGCGCCGAGGTGGAAGCCGCCATGGAGACCGAGAGCAGCAGCAGCGCCGCCGCCAGCGATGACGACAACTATCATAATATGAATAACAATAACAATAGTGATTTGGTTAATGTAGACAGCATGGATATGGACCCTTCCGCCTTTGCGATGCCCAGCGCGTTTGGCGCTGTTAGGGCTAATACCACTGCTGCCACTGCTGGGGTGGCGGACACGGTAGCGGGACCCGGCCGCAGCGCTAAAAGTGGCGGAGGGTTTAAAGGCCCCCGCACACGCGCAGAGCTGCGGGCGGCAATGGAGGAGGAGGAGGACACTTCGAGCGATGAAGAGGGGGAGGGCGCGCGGCATGGCAACAATAATCGTTATCAAAACAATAACAACAGTAAGAATGCTGCCACCGCGTATGCTGGAGACTCTCCCGCCAGTGCTAGTGGCTGTGCTGCTGGTGGTGGTGGCGGACGGTATCAAAACGCCACCAACAACAACAATAATATATTCCATAATACTAACAATACGTATCAGAAGCTGCCGCAGCTCACTATTAAGAGTGTTGGCGACCCTGCTACCATGCGGAGGCGCTACCGACACCCACAGCCGGACATCTTCAACGGTCCCCGCATTGACTACGCGGCGGTGATGCGAGAGAGGGAGATGCGCAAAAAGAAGAATAACAGGAACAAGAACAATAACAAACAACAACAATATAATAATAATAATAATAATAATAATAATAATGGTGATTACACGCTAGAGGAGCAGGACGACAGTGACGTGTTGGGTCAGTTGGGGTATAGCATTCTCACCACCGCACCGCGCATTCCATCCCCCCCGTGGCGTTCGCTAGGCGATGACGACGAGGAAGGTGACGATATTTATAGTAATAATAATAACAATAATAATATGATGATGGGTGGAGGCGGCGGACTCCCGATGCCCCCGATGCTACCGTATCAGGAGCAATACCAAAGACAGCAGCAGCAGCAACAGATGGTATTTCAGCAGCAACAGCAGCAGTACATTATGATGATGATGACCGGTGGCGGAGGCGTTGGCGGAGGGGTGGGAGGAGGCGCCTATCCCCAACAACAACAACAACAACAACAGCAGAATTATGCAGCAATGATGGCTGCGCGGTATCAGCAACAGCCGCCGCAGGGCCCGCAGCGGCGCTGGTGAGCTGTTTTTCTGTTTTTCTTTTGTTTCTTTAAAGTGCTTCTTTTTACTTTCTTTTTCTTTTTTTTTTTGTCTTATCTTCTCAAGCTTTTTTTTTTGCCTTCTGTTTCAGGTCTTCATAGTCTTTTCTCATTACTTTTTTTATTGTTTTGATTTGCACATCAAAATTCAACTGTTTTTTTTTATACATTTCCTTTTTTCACCGCTTTCTCGATGTATCCCGAATGTTTTTTTTTACTCTGCTTACTGCTCACTGTTTCTTTTCTTTTGTAAAAGTGAAGGTGATATACAACAGTATCAACACAAATCAATAAAAAGAACAACAACTAATGGTAATATTCCGATTCTTCTCTGTTTGTCACTGCTAACTCTCCGCCAGAAGGAGTGCCTCTCCAGAAATGATTAGAAATATAAAGATCTGGCGACGTCCGGGGCTCATCTCTTTTTTTTGTATTTGAGTCTTACGCCTCTTGTAGCTGTTGCCATTTTCCTCATGCCTTTCAGACACACCATTACTTGTTTCACTTCTTCAAGTACCTCTTCTTATCTTCTCCTCGTCGCCTCTTGTCCTTTTATTTTCTTTGCAATTCTTCTTTTATTTTTGATTCATAGGCTTCAGGAAATAGCGGTGTATTATTTTTTAACATTACATTTTCTATTGTATTTGAAGATTCAGTGTTTTTTTTTCTTTAAAGTCTTTGACGAGCGGTGTAGCTCTTTCGTCGTTGTTCATATTCTCTCTCTTGTTACTGATTTACATCTAGTAAAGTCTGTGATCAGTTTTATTTTTTCCTTCCCTCTACTTTTCTTCTTTTCTCCACATCTTCTACTTTTCACCCGAATCATTTCTATATTCCACCTTTCCGCCTCTTGATATATTTAGTTTTCTTACTCCTTTCTCGTTTTATTTTCACTCCTATTCCTTTTTTGATAGCAAACATCTGCGTATAGTGTTTGTGTCAATTTTTTTCTTTTGCCATCATCATTTCCTTTTTGTATTATATCTTTTGTTGTTATTAATACTTTACTCTTAATATTTAGCTCTCTCCATCTCCTCCCCTACAGAGAACTGCTCCGTATTCTCACATCTTCCATCTTTCTTTTACGATATCCACAGTCACTATCTTTCTCTCTTTCTCTCTCTCTCTGTCTCTCTTCATCTAAACAAAACAACACAAACGCATCAGAAGAAAACACTGTTACACACACACACACCCACACACACACTCACTCACACAGAATACACAATGTCCAACAAGGAGGGCCGCCGTTTCTCTTTACCTTTTGTGAAAAATGGCTCCAACCCCCGAGGCGGCTCCGGCTCTGTCTTTTCAGGAGAGCGCCGCGGCGGGCGTCACCGCGGCGGCAGCGGCAGCGGCAGCAGCGGCCGCGACCACCAACACGGCAGTAGCGGCGACATCAAAAGCAGTAACAATAATAATAACAATAATAGCAGCAGTGATTTGCGTCGGGCCAGCGCCGCGGCGTCGGCCCCTGGTATGACGGAGGGAGCGGGACACTCCTCCGCCTCCGGTTCTCTTCCCTCCCTACCCCACTCGGAGCCGTCTGTACCGAACAACAACACCAATCCCGCCAACGCTGCCAACAGCGGAGTTAACAACAACAACAACAATAACAAAAGTCATAAAACAGCACACAAAAACCATCATCAACAGCAACATCATCATCGCCGTAGTAATAGTAACAGTAATAGCAATGTAAATAGTCCCGCGCGCGCTAACCGCGAGCCTCCGCCGCCACTGACTGCCTATAGTAGTAGCAGTAGTGGTGGTGGTAATGTTGGCGGCGGCGGCGCTGGCGGCGCGGGGGCGGGAGCGGGGGCGGGGGCGGCGGCACACACAGCCACAGCCGCTATGCCACCACAGCGTCCCGCCAACAATACACAACACACCGCGAGTGCGAGTAATACAACTCCCCAGAAGTCCTCTGTCAGCGCTAACGGCGGTGCCAGCAATGGCAATGGGGGAGGGAGTGCTTCGGAGAAGGCGAAAACTCTTGACAAAAACAGCAAGGGTGCCACAACTGCCCCCACGACCAGCACGAGTCACACCACCGCCGCTGCTGTATCCTCCGCCGCGCAGACGCCCCGCCAGGCGCTCCCGGACACCGACGGCGTTTGGGACGACAACCGGTCTAACCATACGCAGAACCACTCACCCTTTGCGGCCCGCTCTCGCTTCCGCAGCAACAATAGCAGCATTACCAACGCCCGCATGCGCAGCGACGGCGGCAGCGCTATGCTCACCTCCCTCGGGGGCGATGGAAACTTTTGCAGTAACAGCAACAATAACAACCACAACACTACTGCTAACACCCACTCTGGCGGTACTGGAGGAGTTGGGGCGTCCTCGCCGAACGTGCCGCCAGCGCCGGATGTGCAGCGCCGCCTGCCGGATGTGCAGCGCCGCCTGTCAGATCAACTGCCGCCGTCTATACGCTCTCCACTTCCGCCTCCTTCCCCACTCGCGGTCGCTCCTGCTTCTGCTACTACTGCCGCTGGTGCTGATGCAGAGAGAAAAGCAGTCCCCAAGAACAACAACCACAACGATAGTCCACGCGCCGACCCTAAAAGCCAAAGCAGCGGCGGCCGCGGCGTTGTGGGTGTTGATGCTGCCTCCGTCTCCGGCGCCACCGCCGCCGCGTCCGCCGCGGAGGGGGAGGGGATTCCCAATATGAAAGAGTCGAACCCACAACAGACCGATAAGAAACAACAGCAGCAGCAGCAACAGCAGGAACTCCTTTCCCGGACGACCCCCAATCCGACCGTCAGTGAGCTCACTCGTCGCTTCAACGCATTACAAGATCACAAGTCGCCGTCACCCTACGGTAAACCCGGCAGCGCCGCGGTATCTTCCGACACGCACCTCAGTCATGGTAACGAAAGCAAACAGAGCGCAGGCAACGGTACTGTTACTAGTACCAGTGTCCCCGCCGCTCCCAAAACGAAGGAAGACATACGTGACAATAGCAACAACAACAACAACAACAACAAAAGCAGTGAAGGTGCCAACAAGGAAAACGGTAGTGATGATAACGATGAGTGCGAGGGAAGCCAACTGTACCGCACACAGGACCTCCCGGTGCGTGCGTGGACGAAGCTCTCCACCATCGCGGCCACCGCCCGCGCCGCCGTCACTGGTCACAATACGACGGGCAGCAGCCCCGGCACTCTGGCGCTGCTGTCGGCTCCGCCGTCGCGCCCGGCGACGACACACTCCAGCGCCCCGATTCGCATCAATACCGTAGGAGGAGGAGATGGAGGAAGAATAGCGAGCGGCGCCACTGCCACCACCACCACCACAGCAGCAGCGGAGGAGGAGGAACAAGGCGATCGCGGGCACGCAGAAGACCACCCGTACACCTACGCCGACATTTCTCCCGAGGAGTTTCTCAAAGCCACCACCTCCTTTCTCGCCCTCAGCCGAACGCAGCGGCGGCAGCAGAGCCTGCGGGTGGCGAGCAGAGGTGGCCTCACGTCCCCGGGAGCTTTGGCACTCGCCAACAGTCCCGATTTCGGCCCCCGCCTCTGCTCCCCCGAGACCCCTCTCGTCACTGCCGGCGGCGGCGGGGGCCCACAGGCGGCGGGAGGCAATGATAGTCGCCACGCCAACGCCGTGTGGGAGTCAAGAAGTCGGAGAGCATCGGTCCCGTCCATCAACAGCACCACCAACAACAACAACAACAATAATGGCGCCGGCAATCCATTTCCGTCTCATGTTGCTGCGGTGGCGGTGGTGGACGATGCGGACACAAAGGGCAGCGGCGGCGACGACAAGAACAACAACACGAACCGCAATAATAACAACGGGCCGAGTGCGAGGGAGGGAGGAGGTGCTACTGCTGCTGCTGCTGCTGCTTCAGAGGCGACAGCGCGGCGGCCGGTGCCTCCGCCCCCTCCCGCCACCGCCGCCCCCTCTTCTTCCGACCAACGCCTCACCTCTCCCCATAGCGGCAGAGGCGGCAGAGGTGTCGTTGGCGTTCGCCGCGCGTCGCTGGTGTCCTCGCCGCCGGTGGTGCTTGCCAGCCCGCCGCGCGCGGCTGCCATCGGCAGGCCTCTCTCCGGGGGTCCTAGGAAGGCGACAAATGAGAGGGACAAACAGCAGCAACAGCACCACCAACAGCAACAACAGCAACGGCAACACCAACAACGTCTGACGCCAGGGGCTAGTGGCGATATCAATAACAGTAATAATAATAATAACGAAGACGCTGTTGCTGCGTCTGTAGTGCGGAGCCGCCGGGAAAGCGATAATTACAGCAGCAGCGCCGCCGCTGACGGGGACTTCGACGCGTACTTGTATGAATTCCTGCTACTCAGCGACTCTGACGACGACGACGATGCTGATGATAATAATAATAATAATAATAATAATATGGTGAATAATAATGAAAAAGAAACATCCGCCGGTAATGTAAAGAGCGACATGGTCAGCTTGAGCGTCAGTAAGCGCAGTGATGGCCAACCGAAAGATTTGGGTAAGGGCTCTTTCAAGGCTGCGAAAACCACCACTGACGCTCACCCCGCTGCTGCTGTTGCTACGAGAGCCACAAGTACTGCCGCCCAACAACAGCAGCAATCAACGCCGGGGTCTGCCTCTATCGGCGCCTCCGTCACCCGTCCCCGCAGCCGCCGTGACCGCGGCGGGAGTATCATGGCCAGCATAAAGGGCGACAGCGGCAGCGACGACGACGACGACGCGTATGAGCGCATGCAGGCCCCGTCCTCCGCCTGGTGCCCCCCATCCATCGCGCTCCCCTCCAGTGTCATGCCCAACAGCGTCGTCAGCGGAGCCGGCGGCGGAGGCGGAGGCACTTTGCGATTTCCCACGTCGCGTGTCAACGACGAAAACAACGGCAGTGTGGCGGCCCACCCCTCTGTTTCCGTCGCTGGGGCCCTTCAAAGCCTTGTTTCGCCTATTTCGATAGCCATCGGGGACACCCCCAACAGTCATCAGTTGAGTGGTGGCGGTGGTGGTGGTGGAGGCGCGCCGTCGTCTATTATTGCGCCCTCGCGAAGGCTTCGGGGCTCGAGTGTCAAAGGGAAGCAGCAGGGTCAACAGCAGCAACAGCCGCAGCCGGCGCAGAGACCTCTCCCAACGTTCACTGTTCCCGCAGGCGATCACAACAGCAGCGCCGACATCAATGATGACAAGCACAGCAACAGCACCAGCACCAAGCACAACAACAACGGCGGCGGCGGCAGCATTTATCAAAGCGTCGGCGGCAGCGCTGCCGCGACCCCTAGCGACGCAAATCTGGTGAGGCGGCGGCAGTCGTTTGGCAAAAACGGCGCCGACAGAGGCGACGGCGACGGCGACGGCGGAGGTGGAGGGAGTGTGGCGCCCGCGTTCGGTCTCTCAGCCTTCATGCCGCCGCCGCTGCAGGTGTCCGCCAGCAGCGCTGCACCGCCGGATAGCCTCGTCCTTGGCGGGCACCAACACCACCAAGACGGCAGCAACGACAGCAATAACGGCGGTGATGGAGAAACCGTTGATACGGAAAACGAGGAGGCTAGGAAGGGCGGCCTCGCGGGTGATCTGCAGGCGACGTATTACCAGCGTCCTGGCGGCAGAGGCACAGCACAGCCGTCGATGTGTGTGATGCCTAGCGCGGCCGCCGGAGCCGAAGGAGGAGGGGGAGCGAGGGGAGGAGGCAGGTCGCGACACGGGGTGACCGGCGGCACACTGAATGGTGGCGGCAACAACGGCGGCTTCCGACCAATACGCACGCGCGCGGAGGTGGAGGCCGCGATGAACGCGAGCACAAGCAGCAGCGAGGGCGGCGACGGCGAGGAGGACGATAGCGCTGACAAGAGAGGAAAGTCCGGCGGCGGCGGAGGTAGACACACCGACAAGAACTTTACTCAGAAACACCGCCAGGAAGATCGTTGCGACGACAGCGACGGCAGCGTCGCGGAGGCGGAGATGGAGGGCGGCGGCCTCGCGGGCGGCGTCGGAGGGGGCAGTCTGTTCGTTGCCCCCTACTCTGCCGTCGCCCCCCGGCGCCGCCCCCAGAGTCCTGACGGTGCCCGCGGCGGCAGCGACAGCAGCAACAGCGAAGATGAGGAGAAGGATCAGGATGAGGTCGAAGGCGATGGCGACGACGAGGGTATTTACAGCAGGTACCGACGGTCCGCCGCCGGTAATGGTACCGGCAATGACAATGGCAGCGACGGCGGCCACCGCGCCCGCGACAGTGATGAGAGTGACTCGGACGGCGACAGCGCCGACGCGGGGCAAATGAGCGTTGCCGACAGCCTCGCGTGCCGCCGCCGCCGCCCCTCGCAGCCGCAGCAACCTCAGGGCGACGAGGACCTCGACTACCTGCAGGACATCAGCAGAGCCAACGGCTACGCCCCCACAGAGGGATACCCGCGCCGCAGCGGGCAGCAAGGCAACGCCAGAGACGTTTTCCATAACAACACAAACGGCTACGCGGCAGCTGCTGCTGAAACGGCCAACAGTGGTCACACGTACGCGGCGGCGCACCGGGTGGGCAGCTTCAAGGCCAGCGCCGTCCCCCTCCGGCAGCGCTACCGCTGGCCGCAGCCCGACATCTACAACGGACCGCGCGTCAACGTGTCTCCGGGGCAGTGGCGGCGGCGGGAGTACCGGCAGCAGCAGCAGCAGCTGCAGCAGCTCCAACAACAGCTGCAGCTTCTTCAGAGCCAACAACAACAACAACAACAACAACAACAGCAGTATCCGCACTCACCTACTGGCGGCAGTTACAACAGTAGCGCCCAGCACCTCCAATTGCAGCAGCAGCTGCTTCACGTTCAGCAGTGCCAGCACGCGCTTGAGCTGTCGCCGCCGCCGCCGCCGGACCCGCTGACCGACTACGGGTGTGAAGTGCTGCTGGCGGCGCCGCGCGTCGCCTCCCCGCCGTGGGAGATGCTAGACGACATGACCGGAGGTGCGTCAACAACAGAAGCAGCAGCAACGACAACAACATTAGCGGCAGCAGATGTAGAGAACACGACTCAGGGGTATAACGGTAATGGCAACAGTAGCCCCCACAACTATACGAACCATAACGCGATGCAGTACCAGCAAGGCTACGGCGGTGCTCCCATGTCCCCTCACTTTCAGCAGCGTCTGTTACAGCAACAACAGCAGCAACAGCAACAGATGAGATGGCAGCAGCAGCAGCGCCGCTGGTAAGAGCGTGTCTCTCTCTTCCTTCACTGACTGTTCCCTTACCATTTGGTCTTCCTTCCTTCCTTCTTTCCTCCCTTTTTTTTTCGAGTTTCCTTACCACATTCCCCCCTCTGTTCATCTCTTACTTCATACAGTATACAGTAGTGAGAACGGATGCTGGCCGGTTTTCCAGCTCCCTCTTTTTGTTTCTTTAGTTTCTTCTTATATATTATGCTCACTAAGCTTCGGATGATTATTATTTCTCATCTTTGACTGTCGTTTCCTGAAATATTTCTCTTCTTCTTTCAGTGGGAAGGCTGCCTTGCTGAGAGGTGTCGTTTCAGTAGTGAGCGTAACAAGTGTGACGCATATACCTTCACTATTGAAACAGCCAAAACTAAAGATACTGAAGAGCGAAGCAAACTCAATGCACCATGTCTAATTAGTATGAAGGAGAAGGTATGTAGTTTTGTCTGCCCTTCTTCTTCTGCTCTACTGTTCCTTCTTCTTTTTTTTTTTAGTTATAAACATTCTCTTCTGTTCCTGTCGTTACCTATAGAGAGAGAGAGCCTCAGTCTCTTTCTTTATTTACTTCTTCTTCTTTGCTTACTGTTTACCGTCCCCTTTTTTTTCTGTTCCGCATCTTTATTATTTTTTCAAATTGCGCTCTTTTTTTTTCCTGCTCCTCTTTCCTTTGTGTTCTTTTTTGTCTTTTTCTAGAAAACTGGGAAACTACACCCAATACGAATAAATGTATTTCATCTGCATTCACGGGAGTTGCATTTTTATTATTATTCTGAGTCCCCCCCCTCACTCTCTCGGAGAAGTCAAAATCCTAACCAAGAATAAGAAGGCACATACTGTTTTCATGAGTGATCATCAGAAGTGCAAAAAAGAGAGAAAAAAAGAGAATCAAGCGAAAGTGCAAATGATCTTTTTGATGTGTAGCTGTTGTGTAATGAGAGTTCTTAGCCGCCGTGGCGGGTGAACTGGCGTCTTACATTCAGCCTGCGCGTAAAAAACTGTCATTCTTTGCCTTTTTTTTTCTTTCCCTGATCTGCCGGTCTCTCAATTCCAGAGGCCGGGGGAGTAGGCCGAAAATTGAAAGAGAAGGAAGGAGAGATGATCCACATACATATTGAAACACCAAGGCGTGCCTGATTGTTCGTTGCGTCTCTAATCGCGCTATACGACCGCTATACTGAATATCTCTTCTACTCTCTCCCTTCTTATGGCCTTGTCTTTCTGGGTGCCATTCAGTGACTCCTTTTCGCGTGAGCGTTCTTATCGATTCACCCAGATTGTAGTTGTAGCGACATATGTCCAATATCCCCAACAAGCAGGACGCGGACGCCAGCGCACGCGGTGTGGAGTGGTACCGCAGTGCCCTCGCCGACGCCGAGGCTGAGATACAGACAAAGAATAAGACCATTGCGGAGCTCCAACGCCACACGCACTTCCACGTCGCGCGTATCGCCCAACTGACGGAGGAGAACGAGGAACTACTGAAGGAGCGGGACAGCTATAAAGCGCAGCTGCAGGAGGCCAAGGAACAGCACGCGACAGAGCTCCGCGAGGTGACGGAGGAGATGGCGGCGGCGGCGCGCTTCTCAAACAGTGAGTGGCGGGAGTACTGCGATAGAGAAGAGCGGCGCCTGCGTGGTGTCATTGCCTCCGTCACTTCCACTGCTTTGGAGCTGCCAGGAGAGGAGGCGGCGCGGCAGAAACTAGAGGAGATGGAGGAGGAACAGCGGTGTAGCGTGCAGGGCCCGCAGTGGGAAGCCTCATTGGAGACATTTTCCGCGTGCGAAACCGCCCGTGCGGAGGCTGTCTTCGCCGCCCGCGGGTTGTCTATGAGTGAGCTGCGCCGTACCCACCTGGGCAAGGGACCTACTACTGACAGAGACTCCTACGCTGCCGAGGAGGGTCTGTACAAGCTGTTTCTGGCGCTGCGCCCCGGCGGCCCCGTCGACAGCTTCGCCATGCGGGAGTTGCTCAAGGACGAGAGTGACGTGCTTGTATTACGGTATAACACGAGAGGGGGGCGGGTTAAGTGGGGCGGCAAGCACTTCACCATCCCGGCCGCCGACGCCTACGAGCTGGCGGCGTGCGTGCTGTGCCACTTGCCGGCGCTGCAACGCTTGGGCTTCCGCTGCCTCCCCCCGCTGTCGACCCGCAGCCTCGAGTGGGTATCGTGCCTCCCGCAGTGTATGAGGGAGTTGTACTTTCGGCACACCGACTGCACTGTCGCCGACCTCCGCGAGTTGTACCGCCGCCGGGGGGGCCGCAAGTTCCGTGTTGATGTTCACATCAACAAGTGCACTCACTGGGGAGAGTTCGCGGGTGTCGGTGATGACGATACCAAGGAGGCTCAAATAAATGAAGAATTAAGCGGTATGGTGCACTGGTCATAGCTATCGTAATGGCACCTCTCTATGTGTGTCGTGCCGCGATCTACGTATACACAGCCATATGCACGCACGCATGGCGGCTGTTGTTTGTAGGTATGAGTATACGAGTATGCACATGTGTATCTAGTAGACGATCTGAAAATACCAAGTGCGAATGAGGTATGACGTCGCGGGATCTCTCGTCTCCTCAAAAGAGGCCTAATCGTCGCTCACGTTCGGTTTTCCCGCCCTGCCGATCTCTCGACACAAAGAGCCGCAAGTGCTACGCACTGCGCGTCTCATATCTTCCCTTCTTTCTTTCTTTTGTTATATTTTCTTTTTTTTTTCCCTCGCACCGCCGTGCGAGATCGACACCGCAAGGATAGACTTACTCTCTCCTTGAGACCCGCCCACCGCACTGTTGCATAAGGCAGGCAGCTCCCTCGGGAGCCTCGCACGTACGCGGCGCCACTGGCTGCCTATGTGTGAATACATGCGTGTGCGGTACGCTCATGTCTAAATTGTGTGTGTAGCGCGAAGGCGGGGAGGATAAAGGTCGACGAGTAGAGAACCCTCGGATCATATGGAGTTAGTCTCGCTCTCTCATTTTTTCTCTCCTAGCGCTGCGCGCACTCTCGCTTATGCCTCTTTCCCTCTCTCTTTCAGATCATTTTCTCTGTTTTACACCTTTCCAACGTCAGTTTTTTTATTCTGCTGATCTGTGAAACGCAGTACCAGTCAACGTGTTTGGCTGCTTGAATGAGTGTGTGTGTGTGTGTGTGCGTAAACAATCGGATTGTGCGTTAACTTCTCACCCGCCTCATTTGGTGCAACCGTGTTGAATGCTGCGTGACAAACACAACTATTGCTTCCCGTTCATTATCTCATCGCTCTCACGTCATCTTATCCGCGGCGGATCAGAGTATCTAGGAACCGTACTATCGGCACCCAAGTGATGAAAACGTCGCAACTGCGTAACTTTTGCTCGACAGCATAAATAGCACCGCCAGCACCATGACTGAGTCATACGCATCTACTATCGCAGCGCTCCGGCAGGAGTTGGCTGGAACCCAGAAAGAAAACGAGGAGTTATGCTGTGAAAATGGAAAGCAGAAGGAGGCGATAAACCGAGCGAACGCCCGGATGGCGGCACTAATGGAGGAGAATGAAGCACTCCGTAACGAGCGGGACAGCTATAAAGAGCAGCTGGAGGAGGCCAGAGACATACACGAGACAGAGCTCCGCGAGGTGACGGAGGAGATGGCGGCGGCGGCGCGCTTCTCAGACAGCGAGTGGCGCGAGCACTGCGATCGCCAGGAGGCGATAATCGTGGCGCTAGTCAAAGACGCATTTGAGATGCTGCCAAACGCAGAATCGGTGGCGCGACAGGCCGTGCAAGAGATGGAAAAAGAGGCACGCCGCGCTCTCAGTCGCGGGGAGGAGACTGCCATTGGACTTCTGCCGCCGCGCGCTGCGTACCACGCCGTGCTGGCCAACGCGCGCGCAAGGGGGAAGAATGCAACCGAAGAGCAAAAGGCGGCGGACGCAGAGCTGCAGGTGCGGTGGCTGCTCCGCGCGCTCGGCTGTACAGGCGGGGGGCTGCGCGGCAAGTTCCTACCAGAGGGAACCGACAGCGCTTCCGAAAGCAAGGAGGGTGGCAACGGCTTCAGCACCAATGAAGAAGGGATATATGAGCTGTACCTCGCCCTGCATGACATCGGCTTCCCGAGTGACGATGCTATGATAAAATTACTGAAAGATGTGGACTTAGACAGTCTGCACTTCAACACTGTCGGACACAAGCCATACTACGGAGAGAAGGCGTACGCTCTTCCGCCCACCGCTGCCGTCGACGACTTTATCGACCGCCTCGTTGGCTATCTGCCGGAACTCACGGAACTGGGCTTTTCCCACCTCCCCCCACTGTCATCCTGGCAACCTGCCGACGCGCTGCGATATACAGAGTGTAAATTAAACTGGCTTGAGTTTGCGAACACCGACTACACCGTCGAAGACCTCTTCGGCCTCCACAATAGCTGCCCTTCGGTAGGGGATCTGTGTGTCCACGCCTCCCACTGCACCGACTGGGGGTACTACGCGGGCATTGACGACATGGAAGAGAGGAAGAGGCGTGTGAGGTATGAGTTCCGGTCGGTTATATGGTGGCTGAGGGAGGACTAGCTCTATCGCGCACACACGCAGTTTTAAACACATTTTGACAATTGCTTGAGGTGCGCTCTTACTCCTCCCCGCGAGCGTAGCTCTCCCGCTCTTCTGCTTATTCCTTTCGATTGCGTTTATTTTCGTGTGATAGTTCTGCTCTGCCGGTGCCGTCGCTGTGCCTCTCTTTTGCCTGGGGTATCTGCATCAAACGAAGAGAGAAAGCACAATACAACCGGTCGAAATGAAACGAATATTATTATCATTATTGCTTTATTTTTTTTTGGAGCTTGCGAATTGAATATGTTGCCGGATTGCTGAATGGTCATTCTTGTCATCTTCTCTCTTCTCTTCCTTTCCTTTAGTGTTTAACGGCCTTAACGTTTTCTAACTAACTCGTTAAAACCAACCCACCGTCCCCCTCCAACCGTGTTGGAGGCGCGGATCAAGTGAGGTCGGTCTCTGCACATCGTTAGTTTAATTAATAATAATGCCCCCGTTTTTTGGTTGATATAAAATTACTACGGAAAATATGGTTTACTGTTATATGTTTATTGGTGTATATTGTTGTTGTTGATTGTGTTTTTGGTGTTTTCCTTTATTAGTTCTTTTCATAATATCAGCTTCTTTCTCTGTTGTCACTAAATGATGTTGTCTTTTCCGCGTTATTGTGTTTTCACGTGTTCTTTCTCCTGTCAGGTATTTATTCATTCCTCATCTCCTCACCTTTTTCATCCATTCAGCAGTAGGCTTATATTCCGCAATAGTGAGAGACTTGCGCAAAGCCTCAACTGTAACCTTTCCAGCGCTTCTGTATTTGTGAGTTGCTGCGTTTCTTCTGTGAGGGGTGTAAAAACCCACCTTCTTGCTGTCCTCTGTTCTCTCCTCTCTCTCTCCACGTGTTGGTGGCCACACGCGTGCGGAACTGAACAAGAACGAAGGCAAAGAAGAGAAAGATTCGCAACATACTTACTGTTGAATAACAGTGGTGAAACATTTTAAACGCATATTGACATTTTTGCTCTCTGCATCGTTGTTTTCTCGTAAATCCCCCACCCCCCCACCAAACCCATTCTTGCCAGTCGTTCTCTCAAGGTACACAGCGTTCCTGCTTGCCATTGCTTGAGTGTTGGTTGCCTTCTATCGTTGGTTTGGAAATTTTACCTCGTCTGCACTGCGTTTGGGCCCGCTGCTATTCCCTTTCTGATGCTGGTCGAGCTCTGCTGATTGAGAGTCTTCTTTTCTCTGTCTTCTTTTTCACTTCGTATCGCCTCCCCCCCACTCAATTTATCTCTTCCTGACAAATGAGAGCAAACGTCGGCACTCACCGCTCACGAGTCACGCAAAAGACAATCAAGCAAGCAGAAAGACAAAGAAGATAAAGCAAAGGCACGCAAGAACGCAAACCCTCCTCTTGCCACAACACTCAATATCGTTGTGCCTTTGTCCCTCAGCCCACGTCTCACCGCTATGTCCGATACGCACAACAGCAGTGACAACAATAACATGAGGAACGCTGCCACACTTGAGGGGCTGCAGGCGGCCCTCGCGGAGGCGCACGCCGACAATGAGAAGCTGAGGGCCACAGTGCAGCGAATGAACGCCCGGATGGCGGCGCTGACGGAGGAGAACGAACAACTCCGTAAAGAGCGGGACGACTTTAAGCAACAGTTGGAGGTACTGCAGGAGCAGCACGCGACAGAGCTCCGCGAGGTGACGGAGGAGATGGCGGCGGCGGCGCGCTTCTCAGACAGCGAGTGGCGGGAGCACTGCGATCGGGTGGAGGCCCGGTGCGCGCGGCTGCAGAGGGCTGTGGATGCTTGCATGCCAGCGATACTGGAGTATCTCCCCCACGCGGAGGCGGCGGCGCGGCAGAAACTACAGCACGAAGAAGAGGCGCAGCGCTGTGACTTGCAGGGTCGACGGTGGGAAGCCTCATTGGAGGACGTTTCTGCGCGCGAGGCCGCCCGTGCGGAGGCTGTCTTCGCCGCCCGCGGGTTGTCCATGAGTGAGCTGCGCCGCACCCACTTGGGCAAGGGGCGTACTACTCGCAGTGACTCCTACGCTGCCGGGGAGGGTCTGTACAATCTGTTTCTGGCGCTGCGCCCCGGCGGCCCCGTCGACAGCTTCGCTATGCGGGTGTTGCTCAAGGGCGAAAATAATGTGACTTGCGTATACTACAACAAGCAGGGACAGGGGAATACATGGATCGGCAAGCACTTCGCCATCCCGGCCGCCGACGCCTACGAGCTGGCGGCGTGCGTGCTGTGCCACCTGCCAGCGTTGAGAGAGTTGGGCTTCTGCTACCTCCCCCCGCTGTCGACTCGCAGCCTCGAGTGGGTTTCGCACCTCCCGCAGTGTATGCTGTGGTTGCACTTTTGGCACACCGACTACACCGTCGCTGGCCTCCGCGAGTTGCACCGCCGCCGGGGGGGCCGCACGTTCCGTGTTGATGTTCACACCAACAAGTGCACTCACTGGGGAGAGTTCGCGGGTGTCGGTGATGACAATACCAAGGAGGCTCAAATAAATGAACAATTAAGCGGTATGGTTCACTGGTCATAACTATCAGCATGGCACCTCTCTATGTGTGTCGTGCTGCAGGCTGCGTATAAACAGCCATATGCACGCACGCATGGCGGCTGTTGTTTGTAGGTATGAGTATACGAGTATGCACATGTGTATCTAGTAGACGATCTGAAAATACCAAGTGCGAATGAGGTATGACGTCGCGGGATCTCTCGTCTCCTCAAAAGAGGCCTAATCGTCGCTCACGTTCGGTTTTCCCGCCCTGCCGATCTCTCGACACAAAGAGCCGCAAGTGCTACGCACTGCGCGTCTCATATCTTCCCTTCTTTCTTTCTTTTGTTATATTTTCTTTTTTTTTTCCCTCGCACCGCCGTGCGAGATCGACACCGCAAGGATAGACTTACTCTCTCCTTGAGACCCGCCCACCGCACTGTTGCATAAGGCAGGCAGCTCCCTCGGGAGCCTCGCACGTACGCGGCGCCACTGGCTGCCTATGTGTGAATACATGCGTGTGCGGTACGCTCATGTCTAAATTGTGTGTGTAGCGCGAAGGCGGGGAGGATAAAGGTCGACGAGTAGAGAACCCTCGGATCATATGGAGTTAGTCTCGCTCTCTCATTTTTTCTCTCCTAGCGCTGCGCGCACTCTCGCTTATGCCTCTTTCCCTCTCTCTTTCAGATCATTTTCTCTGTTTTACACCTTTCCAACGTCAGTTTTTTTATTCTGCTGATCTGTGAAACGCAGTACCAGTCCAACGTGTTTGGCTGCTTGAATGAGTGTGTGTGTGTGTGTGTGCGTAAACAATCGGATTGTGCGTTAACTTCTCACCCGCCTCATTTGGTGCAACCGTGTTGAATGCTGCGTGACAAACACAACTATTGCTTCCCGTTCATTATCTCATCGCTCTCACGTCATCTTATCCGCGGCGGATCAGAGTATCTAGGAACCGTACTATCGGCACCCAAGTGATGAAAACGTCGCAACTGCGTAACTTTTGCTCGACAGCATAAATAGCACCGCCAGCACCATGACTGAGTCATACGCATCTACTATCGCAGCGCTCCGGCAGGAGTTGGCTGGAACCCAGAAAGAAAACGAGGAGTTATGCTGTGAAAATGGAAAGCAGAAGGAGGCGATAAACCGAGCGAACGCCCGGATGGCGGCACTAATGGAGGAGAATGAAGCACTCCGTAACGAGCGGGACAGCTATAAAGAGCAGCTGGAGGAGGCCAGAGACATACACGAGACAGAGCTCCGCGAGGTGACGGAGGAGATGGCGGCGGCGGCGCGCTTCTCAGACAGCGAGTGGCGCGAGCACTGCGATCGCCAGGAGGCGATAATCGTGGCGCTAGTCAAAGACGCATTTGAGATGCTGCCAAACGCAGAATCGGTGGCGCGACAGGCCGTGCAAGAGATGGAAAAAGAGGCACGCCGCGCTCTCAGTCGCGGGGAGGAGACTGCCATTGGACTTCTGCCGCCGCGCGCTGCGTACCACGCCGTGCTGGCCAACGCGCGCGCAAGGGGGAAGAATGCAACCGAAGAGCAAAAGGCGGCGGACGCAGAGCTGCAGGTGCGGTGGCTGCTCCGCGCGCTCGGCTGTACAGGCGGGGGGCTGCGCGGCAAGTTCCTACCAGAGGGAACCGACAGCGCTTCCGAAAGCAAGGAGGGTGGCAACGGCTTCAGCACCAATGAAGAAGGATATATGAGCTGTACCTCGCCCTGCATGACATCGGCTTCCCGAGTGACGATGCTATGATAAAATTACTGAAAGATGTGGACTTAGACAGTCTGCACTTCAACACTGTCGGACACAAGCCATACTACGGAGAGAAGGCGTACGCTCTTCCGCCCACCGCTGCCGTCGACGACTTTATCGACCGCCTCGTTGGCTATCTGCCGGAACTCACGGAACTGGGCTTTTCCCACCTCCCCCCACTGTCATCCTGGCAACCTGCCGACGCGCTGCGATATACAGAGTGTAAATTAAACTGGCTTGAGTTTGCGAACACCGACTACACCGTCGAAGACCTCTTCGGCCTCCACAATAGCTGCCCTTCGGTAGGGGATCTGTGTGTCCACGCCTCCCACTGCACCGACTGGGGGTACTACGCGGGCATTGACGACATGGAAGAGAGGAAGAGGCGTGTGAGGTATGAGTTCCGGTCGGTTATATGGTGGCTGAGGGAGGACTAGCTCTATCGCGCACACACGCAGTTTTAAACACATTTTGACAATTGCTTGAGGTGCGCTCTTACTCCTCCCCGCGAGCGTAGCTCTCCCGCTCTTCTGCTTATTCCTTTCGATTGCGTTTATTTTCGTGTGATAGTTCTGCTCTGCCGGTGCCGTCGCTGTGCCTCTCTTTTGCCTGGGGTATCTGCATCAAACGAAGAGAGAAAGCACAATACAACCGGTCGAAATGAAACGAATATTATTATCATTATTGCTTTATTTTTTTTTTGGAGCTTGCGAATTGAATATGTTGCCGGATTGCTGAATGGTCATTCTTGTCATCTTCTCTCTTCTCTTCCTTTCCTTTAGTGTTTAACGGCCTTAACGTTTTCTAACTAACTCGTTAAAACCAACCCACCGTCCCCCTCCAACCGTGTTGGAGGCGCGGATCAAGTGAGGTCGGTCTCTGCACATCGTTAGTTTAATTAATAATAATGCCCCCGTTTTTTGGTTGATATAAAATTACTACGGAAAATATGGTTTACTGTTATATGTTTATTGGTGTATATTGTTGTTGTTGATTGTGTTTTTGGTGTTTTCCTTTATTAGTTCTTTTCATAATATCAGCTTCTTTCTCTGTTGTCACTAAAATGATGTTGTCTTTTCCGCGTTATTGTGTTTTCACGTGTTCTTTCTCCTGTCAGGTATTTATTCATTCCTCATCTCCTCACCTTTTTCATCCATTCAGCAGTAGGCTTATATTCCGCAATAGTGAGAGACTTGCGCAACAGCCTCAACTGTAACCTTTCCAGCGCTTCTGTATTTGTGAGTTGCTGCGTTTCTTCTGTGAGGGGTGTAAAAACCCACCTTCTTGCTGTCCTCTGTTCTCTCCTCTCTCTCTCCACGTGTTGGTGGCCACACGCGTGCGGAACTGAACAAGAACGAAGGCAAAGAAGAGAAAGATTCGCAACATACTTACTGTTGAATAACAGTGGTGAAACATTTTAAACGCA
The DNA here is from genome assembly GCA_030347455.1 of Kentomonas sorsogonicus. NCBI lineage: Eukaryota > Euglenozoa > Kinetoplastea > Trypanosomatida > Trypanosomatidae > Kentomonas > Kentomonas sorsogonicus. The sequence goes on along the minus strand of JAQOSZ010000289.1, from coordinate 7,525 downwards.
TATTGACATTTTTGCTCTCTGCATCGTTGTTTTCTCGTAAATCCCCACCCCCCCACCAAACCCATTCTTGCCAGTCGTTCTCTCAAGGTACACAGCGTTCCTGCTTGCCATTGCTTGAGTGTTGGTTGCCTTCTATCGTTGGTTTGGAAATTTTACCTCGTCTGCACTGCGTTTGGGCCCGCTGCTATTCCCTTTCTGATGCTGGTCGAGCTCTGCTGATTGAGAGTCTTCTTTTCTCTGTCTTCTTTTTCACTTCGTATCGCCTCCCCCCCACTCAATTTATCTCTTCCTGACAAATGAGAGCAAACGTCGGCACTCACCGCTCACGAGTCACGCAAAAGACAATCAAGCAAGCAGAAAGACAAAGAAGATAAAGCAAAGGCACGCAAGAACGCAAACCCTCCTCTTGCCACAACACTCAATATCGTTGTGCCTTTGTCCCTCAGCCCACGTCTCACCGCTATGTCCGATACGCACAACAGCAGTGACAACAATAACATGAGGAACGCTGCCACACTTGAGGGGCTGCAGGCGGCCCTCGCGGAGGCGCACGCCGACAATGAGAAGCTGAGGGCCACAGTGCAGCGAATGAACGCACGAATGGCGGCGCTGACGGAGGAGAACGAGAGTCTTCGTAAAGAGCGGGATAGCTATAAAGAGCAGCTGGAAGAAGCCAATGAACAGCACGAGACAGAGCTCCGCGCGGTGACGGAGGAGATGTCGGCGGCGGCGCGCTTCTCAGAGAAGGAGTGGCGGGAGGAGTGCCGTAAGGCGCGCGAGTTGGCCCACAAGGGATTCGCCGCGGCACTGGAACTGCTGCCGGGGGTGGAGGAGGCGGCGCGCCGGAGGCTGCAGGGCGAAGAGGAGGCGCGGCGCCGCGGCGTGCATGTCCTGCAGTGGGAAGCCCCATTGGAGGAAATCCGTGCTCGCGAGCCCGCCCAAGCGGAGGCTGTCTTCGCCGCCGCGGGTTGTCCATGAGTGAGCTACACCGCACCCATCTGTGCAAGGGGCCTG
>JAQOSZ010000288.1:241056-332401 GCA_030347455.1 Kentomonas sorsogonicus | reverse complement strand
AATGAAAAAAAAATAAACCACCATGAGAAAATTCGCCTTTCCGAGGCAGTTCTCTTCTCACACTGAGTTAGGCCGCTTCGAAGGCCCCCAGCGTGTAGATGATCTTTGACGTATTCTCGTGCGTGTCAGCTGCACTTCCTTTGTGTGCAGCCACGCGCCAAACCTTCTTGTATGAAAGCACTGCAATACTTGTGAAGCGAGCGATTTCTCTCTGTTAACCGTTTGTAGGATAGGAAGAGAGACGTGGCGAAAAATCACCAGTAAACGAACGGGAGTATTGATAAAGACTGCACACGTCCCATGCTTTTGCATATTGGTTGCGTCTCTTCTTTTCAGGAAACATGAACGTCGTTAGCGGCGGAACATGTGTTATATTGCCCGCATTGATATCTTTTGCATTACTTGAGTGAGTTGGAAGCTGTGGGAGAGAGTATTGTTTTCCATGATATTGAAGTGAGAGTGTCGCACTGTTGATAACGCGAGAGAGATAGAGAGAGAGAGACAGAGACAGAGACAGAGAGAGAGAGAGAGAGAGAGAGAGAGAGAGAGAGAGAAGGAACAATGAATATGTGAAACCCAAAACAACTGCCCGGAAAAATATAATCATTTTGAAATACAGAAAGAATTTTGCTGCTTCGGTGAACCATACAGAGACGGAAAGAAAAAAAAAAAAACGAACTCGAGATTACTCGAGATTAGTTGAACGACGCTCATGCCTGTACGGAACGGAGGAAACGTGTTTCTATCCTCCACCTCGTCTTGTGTGCTCGTGGATTGCGTGTGCGCCGAGTGGTGTTACTCTGTCCGCGACTGCTGCCCTCCTTCCAATGTTATCAGCACTAGGCGGGCAATCGCGAAGGCGCGAGAATGACGGGGAAAATAGAGATGAGATGGTGTGCTTACGTACACTGTTTGCAAGTTTTGACCTCGTGTGTGTATGTGCCTGCGCCGTATCCATGCTACTACGATGCCTTCATGTCACATCACCCTCCTCCTTCCTCCCACTTCTACCCGCCAGCAAGCGCTCTCCCTCTAGTCTGAATCTCCTCTTCAGCTTCAGTGCCACCGTCCCCCACTTGCCTTTGTTTCGCGTGCCCTGTACGCATCGCCGTGTCATGCGTCTCTGCCGTCTCTCCCCCGTCACTGCTTCATTCAATTTCCGTTATTGGAGCGCAGCCTCCCTCTTCCCTCTTTTCAGCACCCACTTCCTCACGCGTACGAATCTGCTGATGCCGCGCCGCACCGCCTCCAGCTCGAGTGACAAGCGCCGGCTTTCCCGCAAGTCCGGCCGCGGCAAAGGCGGCGAGCGGGCCCCGACACCGCCCCCGGCGCAGGTGCCGCGTTTGGAGGGTGCGGACAACACCACACACAGCACCGCGGACGCTGCCGCGGCCGACAAGCGTGGTCGAGAGGCGGCGGAGTACTACAAGAAACTGTACGGCGAGCTTTGGGCGTATCTCGACACTTCGAGGGTCTCCACGCGGCGGCTGAGCGCATCGGAGGAGGAGGCGCTCCGGGAGATCGCCCTGCAGCTCAGCAGCAGTCTCAGCGACCGAGCGGTGGCGGGCATTGGAGACACCGCGTGGACACATGCGTGTTGGCAGTCAGCTGTCATGGGAGCTCACTCGGCGGGCATCATGGACATTGACAAGGCGGTGGAACGGTTCTTGTCTTTCCGGTTCGACATCCGTGTGTTCCCGCCCGCAGGCCTCGACCCCACTCAGACGGCGACACTCGTCATCGATTTCTTGAACAAGTCGCTGGTCCGCGGGACGCTGGCGGAGCACCTGAGGCGTTGCGTGGCCGACGCAAGGCCCATCACACATTATTTGGAGCCTTCCTACCGCATCCTCTGCCGCGACGACCACGCGTCTATATTCAAGACGGTGGATAGAGCTGTGAACGAGATCTCTGACACCGAGTGGCTCCGCCGCGAGTTATGTAGGATCAGCGGCGGCCCATCCGTCGACACTCCGATCTTTGTCGGGGGCGAGCGCGGGAGCGGGAGGACGATACGTGCGGCACTGATCCCGATGTACGCCCTCGCCTCCCTTGACCGCGACTCCTGCGCGACCAGGAACAAGACCCTCGTCGTCTACACGCGCGCAGGCGACTGCTCCGTCGAAGACCTGAGGGCCGTCAGAGAGTGCGACGCCGCCCTGCAGGAGGCGATAGCGCAGCGTGGCGACACCGAGGACCTGCGCAAGCGGAGGACGGAGGCGGCTGGGAAATGCCTGTCGAATTTGGTTGCCGACGCCATCGGCTGGCGCGGGCTGCTCACGCTCGACCGCGAGGAGAGGTTCAAGCTCCTTTTCATTATCGTGGACGATCTCTCCTCGCAGCCGGAGCTCTTGCGCGCGCTGCTGCTGCGGGGCTCACAGTACAGAGACCTGCTTGACCTCACTGCGACCCTGTCTGCGCGAATTGTGCTCATCTTGTGCACGACCAGCACCCACAGCCCTCACTCTTCCGATCTCACCTTTTCGCCTGTCGAGATGCGCGGACCGTCTTGTGTTTTCAAGGAGCTTCTGTCGCGGGGGAAGGCACACGATAGCTTCATAACGCACATGAGGAGCGTCTCAGCACTCGCAGCCCTGGTGGAGAATCGCCGCATCGCTGGGTTCGTTGCGCGGCGGCTGCTGGACGCCTTCGGCGACCTCGTCGAAGCCGAGATACCGGCGCCTTGCGGGCCGCACGGTGTGGTGCAGCTCGGTAGTCCCAACACCATACAGGGCTATGCCGGGGTCGCTGCGTGCCAGGCCATCGTCGACTACCGCGCGCAAAGCGGCCTGAGGCAGTACTCGGGGGAGGCGCTTACCGCTGTGGTCCTCGAGGGGCTGCGCCGTCTGTTGCTGTGGGATCCAGAGAGCGACTGCGAGGCGGAGAGGCTCTTCGCTGCGATGGGGGACAGCAGCCCCCTCCGGCTGGGCGTCTTCACGGACGATTACCGTGAAATAGAGACTAGGGAATACGTGACGATTGCCGTCAGCCGAGCGCAGCTTGCGATGGTCGCGATGCGCTACGGCGCCGTGCTGACGCCCCTCCCTCACACTGCAGAGGAGCTGTGCGCTTCCTTCTTTTCTGCGTTGCTGGGCGCCGTGCGGGTTGTGCCGCCGTGGGCCGTGTACGCGGAAACAAACGAGGGCGATGCCACAGATGCTGACGAGCGGAAGAGCGTAGAAGATAACGTCCGAGTGAACTACATCGCCGACAGCCGACAAAATCTGAAGGACGACGGCCTGGACAAGTTCGTCAGTGCGCTGCGCGGCCCGGACGCCGCACCCAACGTCACGCTGGGTGCCTTCCTACGCGGGCTGGACGGCGACTGGAGTATTCCCCCTGGGGAGGACGGCCCCGCCACAAGGCCGCTGGAGCACACGCGCTGCACACCCTTTCTTTATCTCGAGGAGCAGATTCAGGACGCGGAAGATATGCGCGTGTCAAACACGATCGGCGAAGTGAACAAGCAGCTCTTTCCTGACGTGCCCAGAAAGAAGATTGCGTCGATTATCGTGAGTGCGCCAGGGGCGGCGCACGCCGATTTCTTCGTTGTGTGCGGTGATTTCCTGTTTCTGGCAAAGTGCAGGTTGTCTGAGGGTGGTCGGGGCTTGGGCACGACGCAAGTCCAGAAGGAGCTCATGAGCATGGGGTTTTCGGTTAGGGACGACACGGTTGAAATCCCAACGCTTACCTTCTTCAAAAAGTATGAAAAGAACCAGAAGTTAACTCAAGACTTGATGAACAAGTTCGAGTGTAAGTTTGCTGTTCCTCTCTTTTTCGTTTCCAAGCTCCCACGTTGGGACGCCCCTGGTAGGAAAGTTGTTGCGGTCGGGCATGGCTGGAGTGGACACGCACCCTTTGTGCGCTTGGAGGAGGGCTTGCAGAAGAGGTGTAGACGTCAAAAGACCCCCAGCCGCTGACTCTGATTCTTTGCCTTCTCTCTCATACACAGCTGTCTCTCTCTCTCTCTCTCTCTCTCTCTCTCTCTCTCTCTTCGACCCAGGGGTAGTGGTCACTTTTCATTTGCTTAGTGTTTTTGCAAGGTGGGGCACAACCACACACGTGATAAAAACAACACCCTTTCTTTTCCACCTCTTTCAGACGCATGGGTCGCGTTCTGCGAATGCTGTCTTATTTCTTATTTCATTGATGTTGGCGTCTCCACTCATTGTCTCATCTTTGACAATGTCCGTTCATTGCCTGCTTTTCTAAGTTCTCTGCCTCTCTCTTTCTTTCTCTCTCTCTCTCTCTCTCTCTCTCTCTCTCTCTCTTTCTCTCTCTCTCTCTCTCTTTCTCTCTCTCTCTTTATTTCTCTTTTATTATCCTTCCTAGGAACACTCCTGCTCAACGCTCTCCGCAGCCCCCCGTTGTCGTACTTCTGGAAGCACACACGCAGAAAGTGCGCAGGTGGGCTGTGTCGCGTTAGTGAGTAGATCAAAACGTAGACCATTTCATTGACTGCGCTGATGCATAATTGCGCCTCCTTTTGTTCCTTTTCTTACTACTGATACGCTTTTCTTCTTTACACTGTTCGTCGTCTCTTCAAGTTTTCATACATAACTAGTGTATAATAGAGCTTTATTCCTCGCTGCCCTTGCTGTTGCCGCTGAGTGTTTTTGTGCGATTGTACGATGCAATGAGAACGAGGTGAAAGTGGCGCTTGTCCTAAGCAGTGACAGGATATATTTGTGCCGAGGGATTTGCAGCTGAAGGGAGCCAGAAGACCAAAGACATTGTATGCTTTCCAACCGCGCGCTCTCTTACCATCCCTACCCACACTCCTTTCCCGCACCCACGGCGTGGTGCCGACGGCATGCCACGCTAGTGTGGCGCGGGCCTGATGACAACCCTCCCAGGAGCTCAACACACATTTCTAGTCTAGTTGCTCGAGCAGCCGCCTCGCAGCCCGCCAGACGCAGGTTCGACTCCGGCCGCCGCGCAACTTCAGCCAAACTTAGTAAACCGATCGCAGTAGGCGGTGGTACCCCCAGCCCGCATGTCAAACGGCGACGCCAGTGGTACGGCGCAGGCACCGGCAGGCGGCGGCGACAGCCCGCAGCGGCCGCAGCGGCACTAGCAGACGAATCCGGCTGAAGACCGGGTCGCCATCTTCACAGTAGATTGTTTCTTGTTTCTCTACAAACTGTCGCATTCATCACATTATGATCCCCCTTTTCATCATCAGTATTCTTTTTCACCGTGACATTCGCTTTTTCTTTCGCTTCCTTCCTCCTTTTGTTTCGTGTTTTTCTTTCACCCCCCATGTTCCGTCTCCTTTGTTTCTGTGCCCCGCCGCGCCCCTCGTCTCCTCACAGTAGCACTGACACGGGGGAGCAGGGAGGCGGAAATGCCTCCCGGCGGCTCGGTGTCGCCAGCGGCTTCACCCGTTGTGCCCTCTCTCTCTCTCTCTCTCTCTCTCTCTCTATTTCCCAGCAAAAGGCGACAACGCCGGCAGCGGCGCATGACGTTCCCACTCATGACGTTCCCACTCTATCTGCGTGCGTGTGCCCTTTTTTTTCCCTGGTGGCATCCGTCGGCAAGCGCCACACCGCCCCCTCCCTTCTTTCCCTCTTTCTGCTGTCGTGCGCCACTTCTCTTCTCTCCCTTGCACCGGCCCCGTCGCAGGCACGTGCGTTCGCACACACACAAGCGTAAGCACAACAGAAGCCGGGAAGCGATTCCCGGCCCGCCGTCCCTTTGCCGTTTCTTTTGTCTCGGCGGCGCGTCGGGCCTACGAGCCACCCGTCACATCGCGTCGTCGCCGTTTCTGTGCCTTGTCCGCGCGTCTGCGGGGCGTCCCGCCCTGTTACTACTTCGCACCCGTGGCGTCGCCGCCTCAGCAGCAAAGTGCGCGGCGCGGCCTACCTGCCTCCGCGCATCTCCAAGCAGCAGCAGCGGCGCGGGAGACGGGGGAGGGAAGGCGAGAGGAAAAGTGAAGGCGGAAGAAAAGAGGCGAGGCGAGGCCACCCGCCCTCCCACCCGCGCGGGTTGGTTTCCGGACTTAGCCCCACTTTTTCTTTTCTGCTAGTGGCCTTCGGGAAATGGGCACGGCGTTTCGTTTGCCGCTGCCGAGGGCGAGGCAGGGCGCGCGGCTCCCCCGTTCTTGGCCTTGGCCCGGGGCGGCTGGTCGGGGGCGTGTGTCGCCGCGCCGCCGGGTCCCCGCCCTCCTCTATCTTTCATGCCGGCTGGGGCCGCCCCAACAGCCCCCAACAGGCCCCTAGACGCGGGCCCGCACGCCGGCGAAGCCCAGAGGTGGGTTAGGGTGTATACGACCATACTTGGCTGAAAGCACCGTATCCCGTCCGATTTGCGAAGTTAAGCAGCCACAGGCGCGGTTAGTACTGGGGTCAGTGATGACTCGGGAACCCCGCGTGCCGTATACCCACTTTTTTTTTCGTTTTACCTTTCCCCTCTTAGGTAGGCAGCAGCGATGGGTGGCTTGGTGGGAAGAAGAAGGGAAAAAAAAAAGTGAAAGTGCGAAAAAGTGCTCCCAACAGGGGTCGAACCTGTGACCTTGGGCTTATTAGACCCACGCTCTAACCGACTGAGCTATGAGAGCTTGAGGGCTCGGTGGTTTTATGTGCAGCAGCCTCGAATACAACATCTCCTTTCCACAAAGCACACAAACACAGAGAGACAGATTTTCCTGTTTTCTTTCTTTTTTTTTCCCCAACAGCAGAGCGCCTTCTCTGATCATATTTTTTTATCGTTTCTCGCCACACTTCACAGCAGCGGCTGCAGTTGCCGCCATTCGGCCTCGCACAGTGCCAGCGCGTCGCGGAGCAGTTGCGGCTGCCTGCGCGCGTCGCGTCTCGTGACGGTCAGCCCGGCAGAGGATGCGGCGGCGTTGCGTCCGTCCGTTTCTTCCTCTTCTTCTTCCTCGACGCCGCGCCGCACAGCCACCCAGTCGAAGGCGTAGTTTTCCGCCGTCATTTCTGGCACGCCGGTGGCGTCGTTGGGCGGCGCGGCCGACGCCCTGGAGCCGGACGAACCGGAGAAGGCGGCGATAGTGAAGCAGTTCTGCGAAAGCAGCAGCACGCGCATCGCCGCCTCGTTCGCCTTGCGCTTCTGCCGCTCAATGTCGTCGAAACGCATGAAAAGACCGTAGTAGGGCGACCACAGGGCGAGCAGGCAGCACACCATGGCGCCGCTGCACCCAAAGGAGAGGTGCCGCGCGAGGCGCACGCGTCCCGGGTGGCGGATGCGGCGCACGCGGTAGATCTTCGCGGCCAGGTAGTACTGCGCGACGCCCAACGCCCCGGCCGCGAGGCAGAAGGTGAGCCCGATGAGGCGCACCGCCCACACGAGGCGCCGCTCACGCGTGAAGAGCCCCTGCGACGACGCCTGGCCCATCCTGTTGTACGCCATCTGCGCATCCACCGCCATCGACTCCGCGCGCCGCCGCAGCTCGCCGGCAGACAGAGGCGGCGACGGCAGCTTCGCCGGCGTCGTTGACATGAGTGAATCCGTGCGTGCGGCTGCGCAAGGGGAGGGGACGCTTTGACACTGGCAGCTGTTTGCCAAGTCACTGTGTGTGTGTGTGTGTGTGTTGCTACTCTCGTCGTTGGGTGACTTTCATTCATGTGTGTGATGTGTGTGTGTGTGTGGGGTGTGGGGGTTGGGGGAAGCTAGTGAGCAGAGGGGTAACAGGCAATATCATCAAAAGCAACGAGGAGCAACGGCAATGTCCATGTGCGCACCCCTGAACATACGCGTCGATAGACGACCACTTTTCCACCTGCACTGCTTCTTCACGCGACGGTTTATTTACTTTGAAAACTTTGTCACACTGTTTTTGTTTTTTTCTCCGCTGCTTTCCGTCTTCGGCCGCCGACGCTAGGCCACCCCCGGTCCGTCCAAGATCACCCCTGCGATCTTCTCGACCACCTCGCGCGACGAGGCGACTGCGCCAGAGAAACAGACGGAGAGGAGCCGCGTCAGCAGGAAGCCCGGCAGCGTCAGCAGCAGGTAGCGCCCGAGAGCCGCGACGGCGGCGGCCCAGCTCCGCAGCCGCCCCTGCGTCGCCGCGTGAGGCCGGCGGGGGCGCGGCACCGCTCTGGACGCGTCGAAGAGCGGGGAGAAGCACTGCCCCAGACAGGCGATGTGCGCCAGCGGGAGGGACGAGCGCAGACGCCAAAAGTACACCGACAGCCTCGCGCCGCCGCCACACCCGCCCCGGCGGAAGCACGCGCGCAGAGACAGACACCGCGCGTCCGTCAGCGTCGCCCCCGCCGTTTGTCCCCCGTCTGCGGCAAGGGGGTCAAAAGGACCCAGCACCGACGTCGCCGCCTCCCTCCTCGCGTCGGCGCACCACGCGCGCACCTCTGCCGCCGTGCACAGGGAGGCGGTGCAGCCGTCCACCTGCAGGTCCCCCGCGTAGTTGGCGAAGAGGATCATCTCGTCGACGGCGCGGCGGAGGGCGGCGCTGTGCGCCTCGTCCGCGAGCCGGCGCGTCAGCAGCGGCGTCCACCTGCCTCCGTCCTCGCCGCCGTCCACCACCAGCAGCTCGCGGAGTGAGCGGCGCCGGTGGCTCAGCAGACACGCCAGCGGCCGCGCCCGCCGCACGTACCACGGCGCCGTGCCGTAGATGCCACAGTGCGGGGTGGCGACAGTGACGAGGCACCGCCGCGCGCCGCATGCGCCCAGACGCCGCCGGATGTATCGTATCTCAGCCACCACACCGTCGAGCAGCGACGCGCCGGCGAGGGAGGCCTCACCCGCCGCACACAGCAGGCGGTGCTTGGCGTCGTTGCTGACGCGCCGCGGCCGCGCAGCGGTGGTGCCGTACCGCGCCGCGGCGACCCCGTGCAGAACGCCGGACAGCACGCGCGCGAGACGGCCAGCCCCGGCGCGGGCGCTGCTGTCGCGTACGTGCACAAGGACCTCCTCCATGCTGGCCCGCAGGTCCGCGTCGTCGACGACCAGCAGCAGCCACAGCACCTCGCGCAGCACAAGACCCCCAAAAGAATGCCCAACGAAGCACACGCGCACCTGCTGCCGCTGCCGCTGCTGCTGCTGCTGCTTTTCCTCTGTTTCGAGGCGCCGCAGGAAGAGCGAGAGCACCGGCACCATCTCTAGAAGCAGCACGTGCATGGCGTTGAACAGCAGCCCCTCCTCCGTGTTGTCGCCCTGACACCCGCGGCCGCTGCAGTAGGTCGTCACTGCGGCCCCGCCGCCGCACGATTCGTGCAGAATGCCCTCGCGCTCGACGGTATCCTGCACCGCGTCCGCGTAGGCGGCAGCAGCGGCGGATTTGGTTTCCTCGCGCACAAGCCCGATGCGGCGACACACCGGGCTGTCGCCATCAGCGTTACCGCTCGTGCCACGCGAGTGGAGGCAGCGCGTGATGGCGTCAAATTGGCGAGGATTACCCCAGTACCCGTGCAGCAGCAGCGCCAGCGTGTACGTGCGGGGGCCGCCACTGTGTGTGGCGCTGCCGCCGGTGCCATAGGAATAGGGCGGCAGACGAAGGAGGTCGTACAGCTGACCTTCCTTTTCGCTACCCATCATCTCCTTTGTTTTTTATTGGTTTTGCTTTGAATGGCTCTAATGAGTTTGATTTTGCTGTGCATATCTTGGACGATGATGTACCGCGGATTGAAAGAGAGAGAGAGAGAGAGAGAGAGAGAGAGAGAGAGGGAGATGCGGCGGAGTGGGCAAAAGAACAACACGAACACAGGACACGCATATACCATCACTGGGGAAGTTGTATTCTCTCAAACTTACTTCCAAAGGACTAGCGTGCGTAATCCGAACAGTAAAAGACACTCAAGAGTGGTCCTCAGCGCATGTGCGTCCGTGTGCCACTGTTCTTCATGGCAACAAGTGCTCTTTCATTTCACAGAGTGATTTTTATGTCTAACGTAATTGTTGCAATAAAAACAACAGAAGGATAACATTTTTGAAATATATAGATAGAGGGAGAGATGAAGGGAGAGATGAGAGAGAGGTAAAAAAAACGCAAGCGTGATCAAAAGCTACATCGCGAGAGAGGAACAGAAGGGAGTAAGCAAACATCAACAAATGAGCTGAGAATAAGAAAGCAGAACAAAAGTCAAGTAATTCACAGGAAAAAAAAGTAAATGGGGGAAAAAAAAGAGGGTTGCCAAGTGGAGGCTGGGAAAAGTCCGGGCACCCACACATAACAAATCAGTTATCGACGTCGGCCCAGTTGTCCTTGCGGCCGGTGCGCACCAGCAGCGCCTCCTCCTCCTTGTTGAGCTTGCAGCAGTAGAGCCCCGTGCAGATGGCGACCGTGATGATCAGCACCAGCAGCAGTACGACGCCGGCGATGAGCAGCAAGAAAGGGAAGAAGTCCCGCGTGCTGGTGACGGCGTCGCTGGGGTACGACACGAAGCCGGCGTCCGTGTTGGGCGCCTCAAAGGCGATGCTGCCGTCGGTGCGGTACGAGAGTACGCCGATGGAGTACTGCCGCTGAGTAGAAGACATGACGGGGGAGGGGGGAGAGTGTGTGTATTATTGTGATTGATGTGTGTGCGTCTGTGTGTGCGAGGGCGGGAAAAGGTAGCGCTGGCACTTTCTAGAGTTTCTGTACGCGACGTGTGTGGGGAGTGAGGAAGAGATGAACGAGAAACCAGGAAATCGAGACGAACCCAGTAGCATCCTTCGCAGGACAGCGCAAACAAGGATGAATGAGCATTAATGACGACGTAGCCGATCATCCAGCTGAGGAGAACACACAGTATACGCGTGCATTCAAACTACAGCACACACACACACACGCACCATCACCACAGTTCTTGACACGTCTTTCTTTTCTTGCGACTATGCGTGAACCACAGGTCGCCCCGAACAAAAATAAGGAGAGTTAAAAAAAAAGGTGAAAAAAATGGAAAGCCCAGAAGAAAAGCACAAGCCAAGGTAATAAAAAACAAGGTTGCCCCAAAGACTACTAGTTTGAGAGAAAAGTAGAAGAAAATAATCAAGAGAGGCCGAAGACGAACGGCAACCCTCTCAGAGGTACTCCTGCAGGTCCTCCACGCCGTGCAGCTCCGCGGTGGCCAGCTCCGCGACGCAGCGGCCGCGCTCAATGACAAGGACGCGGTCGCAGAGAGAAAGCAGTGTCTCGAGGCGGTGGGCGATGAGAAGCACCGCACAGTCGCTGCTGCCAGCGCCACGCTTGACAGCCGCCGCCGGGGTGTCCGGGGACAGTCGGCGCAGGGGGTCGTTGGGGGAGGTACCGTCCGCTGCCGCCGCCTCCCCTTCCTGGCGGCTGCCGCGCCGCAGGATCTGCTCTTGGATGATGTCGTGAATGAGGGCATCGGTGCGGTGGTCGACGCGCGAGCTGACCTCGTCGAGCAGCACCACGCGCGGCCGGTGCAGCAGCGTGCGCGCGAGGCACAGCAGCTGCCGCTGCCCAGCCGACAGGTTTGCGCCGCCCGCCTTGACAGGGAAGTCCAGCACGGCGGCGCGCCGGGACTCGGGGGAGAGCGCCGACGACGCCGCGGACGGCAGCGGCGGGACGGCCACTGCGGCGGCGCGCGGCGAGGCGGCGCCGGTGGCGTCGGCGAGGTCGTCAAGGGCGACGCGGCACAGCACCTCCCACAGACGCTCGTCCGGTATCCCGGCGGCTTCGGCGCCGAGGAGGAGGTTGCTGCGCACGGTGCCCTGCAGCAGCAGCGGGTCCTGCGACACCAGCTGGAAGTACTGACTGCGGAGGAAGCGCTTTGCGGGCAGCTGCAGCGCGTTCACCATCGTCCCGCCGCTGCCGCCGCCGCCGGCGGTGTCGTCGTCGTCGTCGTCCTGCAGGTCGCGCACGCGGCTGTCGTCGCTGTCGCTGTCGTAGGGCCGCACGGCGGCGGGGAGCACCGAGGCGGGCACGAAGATGCCGCCCTCCACCACGTCCATGAGCTGCAGCAGCGCGTTGAAGACGGACGACTTGCCGTTGCCGGTGCGGCCGATCACGCCGACGCACTCGCCGGGCCGCAGCTGAAAGGTGACGTCGTGCAGGACGTAGGGCAGCGCGAATTGGTAGCGCGCGCGCACGTGCACCACATCCAGCAGCGACCGCAGCGCCGTCGCGCGCGGCGCCGCCCCGTCGTCCGCGTACGAGAGCGCAAGCTGTGAGCCGCCGCCGTCCTTGTCCTCCGCCAGCAGCGCGTCCGCCGGGGCCTCGGTCTCGCCCGGCTCGACGGGTGTCTCGCGCCAGAGGTGGATGAGCTGCTCGGCGCTGACAAACTGGCTCTGGAAGAGGCCGAGGCGGCGGCACAGCAGCGAGAGGGCCTTGGAGGCGCGCAGGCACGCGACGACGCCCATGCCCGCGACGGCGGCGGTGGAGGTGGAGCCGCTGTCGTTGCTGCCGAGGCGCCCGTAGTGCCGGCGGCGGAGCATGTCCATGCAGGACCAGAAGACGGCGAGCAGCGCCAGCGCGACGGTCAGCAGCAGCGCGACCGCGTCCAGGCGCAGCGCGACCCACCGCTCCGCCATGGTGCCCACGTTGGTCGCCATCAGCGCCGCGTCCAGCGCGCCGCACGTCTCGCTCAGCAGCGCCTGCGCCACCGCCCCGCCCTCGCCTCCGTCGTAGGCGCGCACGGTCACCGCGCCGCGCACCGCCTCCTTGGCCACCGCCGCCGCCCGCCCCTGCACGCTCGCCTCGAGCGACCGCACCTGGCGCGTCAGGCGCAGGAAGCGCGCGGTGAGGTGGTAGAAGAGCAGCGCGGCGAGCGGCACGATGGCCGCGAAGGCGCGGTACTGCAGGCTGTTGTACACCACGAGCGCGAGCAGCTGCAGCACCGTCAGGTAGATGAGCTGCAGGTTCGTCCCGAGCGTCGTGTCGACCACTGCCTGGTCGCGGCTGAGCACGCTGATGATCGAGCTGGACGAGACGCGGTCGAAGAAGGACACCGGCGCGGCGAAGAGGCGGCGCACGACGTTCATCTGCATCACATCCGCGACGCGCCCGTAGAGGGCGAAGAAGTACTTGATGCGGAGGTACGAGAGCACCGACACCAGCACCCCCACCAGCGCGTTGGACAGCAGGAAGGAGGCGGCCGCCATGGTCGACGCGTCGCCGAGCATGTGCTGCACAACGCCAAACACGCGACCGAGTGCGGTGTCGTCTGCCACCTGTCCGGGCGCTCCGCCGACGAGCTTGAGCGTGCCGTTGCGGAGGTAATCGAGCGCCCACCCCATGACACCGTGGTTGGCTGCGCCCGCAGCCGCAGCGTCGGCCCTCGGCGGCGCGGCGCCGCTGTCGACGGTGCAGGCGGTGCCGCCGGCCGCGACACACAGCGAGATCCACACGCCGAGCCAGTTGTCGAGCAGCGTGCGGAACATCATCATGGTGACGCTGGCCAGCAGCATGTAGCACACCTGCCGCATGCCCACCAGCTCCAGAAAGGTGTACAGCTCGTCGCTGCAGCCGCACAGCAGCGCCACGCGCCGCAGCAGCGGCATCTGCGCCAGCTCGGCCGGCGGCACCATGACGGCGGCGGTCGCGGGCCGCAGACGGGGGCTGCTCGCACCGCTGCCGGTCTCGCTGCCGCTCATGCTGCCGGCCGTGCTGTAGTGCATCCGCGAGCGGTACGAGAGCAGCAGGTCCGGCGCCACGGAGGACTGGCTGCGCGGAGACCCCAGGTACGGCACCTCTGGGTTGCTCGCGACTGGGAGAAGGCCGGGGAGGTTGCTCGCCTGCTGCGGCAGCGGCTGCGGCATCGGGGAGCCGTCCTGCGGCGCGAGGGTGGGGGAGGCGGGCAGCAGGAACGCGAAGCCGCCGGCGCCGGCGCTGGTGCCGCCGCGGGAGTCTGCCAGACGGCTCTGGCGCCGCACGCTCGCCTCGAGCCAGCTGGACTTGAGGCGCACGATGTCGTCCTCGGAGGGCGGCCGCACCGGCGCCTCCCGCAGCGACCCGTCGGCGGCCATGTCGAAGACGCGGTCCGGCAGCAGCGTCTCGACCGGGACGTGCGAGCACAGCACCACCGTCTTCTTCGCCACCCCGCCGCCGCTCCCGCCGGCCGCGCAGAGGGGTCTCCAGGGACTGCAGCGTGGGCGTGGTGGCCTCCCCATCACCACTCCCGACCGCCTTCTGACTCTCCTTCTCCCTCTTCTCGTCGCCGTCGTCGTCGTCGCTGTCGCTCTCGTAGCGGAGAATGCCGTGGATGACGTTGCCGATGATGTGCTTCTGCATCTCCACGTCCAGCGGCGCCAGCACGTCGTCGATGAGAAAGACGTCGGTGCACCGCTTGTGGTACACCGCCCGCGCCAGCCCAACGCGCGCCTTCTGCCCGCCGGAGAGCTTGCTGCCGTCCTCGCCCACCACCGTCTCGTCGCCGTCGGCCATCGAGGCGATGTCGCGCGCCAGGCCGCACGCCTCCACCACCGCCCGGTACCACCGCTGCCGCGCGCCGCCGTCGTCGTCCGCCGCCGCCGGCGGGATGACGGCGTCGTCAAGGGTGATGTTCTGCCGCAGCGCGCGGTTGCGCAGCCACGGCACCTCCGCGCAGTACGCCACCGAGCCCCCGACGCTGAAGCCCAGCGACGACGACGACGACGCGGAGGCGGAGCATGACGGATCTTTGGCGTCCGTCGCCGCCTCCTCCGCCTCCGCCGCCGGCAGCGGCCACAGCTCATGCAGCATCGCCTGCAGCAGCGCGCTCTTGCCGGAGGCGGTGGGGCCGCGGATGACGACGAACTCGCCCGGCCGCACGTGCATGTGTATGTCGCGCAGCGCAATCGGCGCCGGTCGCCGCCGCTCCCCCGCCGCTGCGGGGTCGTCGTCGTCGCGTTTCTTCTGCGCTTCTTCTCCTTCTTGTTCTTCTTCTTCCTCCTCCGACACGGCCTCCCACGCAAAGGTGGTGTGCGCGCACCACAGCTCGCCGGGGGCGGTCTCCTCCACGCGGTGCCCGGGGGTGCTGCGGGGCCGGGGGGCGCTGCGGCGGCGCAGGAAGGCGCTGATGCGCTGCAGCGCGCGGTGCCCCTGGTCGATCTGTGAGAAGAGCACCGGGAGGTCGAGGATGGGGAAGCGCACGACGCTGAGGGCAGCGAAGGCGGGCACGAGCACCGCCGCGTTCATGCCGCCGCCGCCCAGCAGGTACGTGGCGCAGCACACGAGGGAGACGATGAGGGTCGTCATCTCGGTCATCACGCCCGCGACGGCGGCGCCGCCGTTCTTTGTCGCGCATCGCGCGGCTCTCCCGCTCGCGGCTGCGCGCGACGCGCCGCATCAGGCACCACTCGAGCGCCATCGCCTTGACGGTGCGCATGCTGGTGAGCGCCGCCGTCAGGTCGCTGATGCGCAGCGACGACGCCTGCTCCAGCGCGGCGGCCGTGCTCTTCCCGCCGCTCTCACTCGCTGCGTCGGACGGCCCTTTCTCATCCGTGCCGGAACTCTTTCCCTTCTCCCTCTTCCGCTTCTTGTCCGCCTTGCCGCCGCTGGACTGCTTGTTAAGCGGCAGCAGCAGGATCATGGTCGCGAAGGCGGAGAGCGTCGAGAACCACCCCACGTACGTGTTCATGGTGGCGAGCGCGACGGTGATGACGATCGGGTGCGCCCACGCGTTGTGCAGGAAGATGAGGCTCTCCCCGCAGCTCGCGGCGTCGACCGTCAGCAGCGTCAGCACATCCGCGCCGGCACCGCCATCGCCGCCAGTGCCGCCGCCGCCGCCGCCGCGCGCTTCTTCGCGTCCTTGCCGGAGCGGTCCGCGCGAGACGGGGAGGAGGCGGCGGCAGTGGCCCTGCGCCCGCCCGCCGCGCCCTGGCAGGCCAGCGGGGTCTCGAGGGCGTGTCGCAGGATGATGGTCTTGAGGGCGGCCGACGCCTTGAGGGAGGCGGCGTTGAGGTTGGTGAGGTACGCCTGAAAGGTGAGGGTCTGCCCGAGCGACACGGCAACGAGGCCGGCGCAGATGAGGAGGCCCTGCAGCAGCGAGCGGCGGAACCCGAGCCGATTCGGGCCCTCGACCTCCGCCGCCGCAACGCGCTGCAGGAATACGACGAGCTGCTTCACCATCAGCGGCGCCACCACAGAGAGCATGTCGGTGGCGAACTTGAGGGGGATGCACACGTACGTGTACTGCCGCCCGGCGGGGTGCTCGAGGAACATGCGGAAGAGGCTCGCGGGGCTGCTGGCGAGCGTCTCGGCCGCGGGCGCGCCGGGGGAGCACGCAGAGCTGCGAGGAAGGTAAAAGAAGCACATCAGGCACGCCGCCAGACGTCGCAGCGGGCGGGTGACGGCGAGAAAGATCACCTCCAGCACCCCGCGCTCTACTGGAAAAGGCGCCAGCTCCGACAACGACGCCGGCACGTGCCGCTCCGCTGCCTCGCAGCCGCCCTCTTCCTCCTCTTCTTCCGCTGGCGGCGCCAGCTGGTCCTGGTACCAGTCGTATATCTGCCACGCCGGCTCGCTCACCGCGCTCTGCGTGAGCAGGTCCGGGGGCAGCGGCGGCAGGCGGTTCACCACCTCCAGCTGCTGCCGCCACGTCTTCTCCGCGTTTTTGGTCGCGTGCTGCCCGTCGCTGCCGCCGCCGCTGGCCACCGCCGCCGCGGCCGCGGCCGCAGCCGCCTCTTCATCGGAGGAGCCGGCGGCTGCGGGGCTGGCGGCGGCGGCGGTGGCGGCGCGCGGGCGGCGCTCCGGGACGCAGGTGAAGGTGTTGTACGGCGACGACACAGAGACGCTGAGGACGGGGCTGAGGAAGCTGTACGTGTACTTGGACCACCACGAGTCGGGCACCCCAAAGACGTTGCCGGGGCGCGACGGCAGGCCGTTGATGTTGGTGGCGGCCGGCGCCAGCGAGAGGCGGCTGCGGCTGGGCGAGCGGCGGAAGCGGCCGCTGCTGGCGAGGGCTGCCGCGCCGTCCTCCCCCCGGGGGACGGCGGGGCGGTGGCGGCGCCACCAGCGCACGGGCCACAGCGCCGCCCTGGCGAGGAGGGCGGCCCACGTGTGGCGGCGGCGGTGGCGGTGGCGGCGGCGCCTGCTGCGGCCCCAGAGCAGGCGGCAGTAGTGCGGGCGGTTGGCGGGCTGCTCCCACCACCAGCACTCGCCGCAGAGCGGGCAGCGCTCCCAGCCGTCCGCCACCGTCATCGGCCGCACGCCGACCGCCGCGTGGAAGAGCCGCGTCACGTCGAGAGAGCGACGAGCACCAGCACCCCCTCCAGCACCCGCAGCGCGGGGCCGGCGATGGCCTGCACGCGCGCCGCCACCGCGGGGCCCAGCACCGGCGCCGGGCCCCCCAGCGCCAGCAGCGCGCTCACCAGCAGCACCTGCAGGTCGGAGGAGGTGAGGAAGGTCGCCGCGAGGCCGGCGCCGGCGCCCGCCGACCCTCCGACTCCCGCGGCGCGGCGCGGCGAGATGAACCCGCCCCACAGCAGCTGCATCCACCCGCTGAGGCCGGAGGCCGCGGCCGCCTGCTGCTCCGCCGGCGGCGGCACGTCAACGGTGGGGACGAAGCTGTGGCCGGTGAAGCCGAAGAGCCAGAAGAGCTCGACGCACGCGAAAGGCGAGGCGCAGGAGGGCGTCGATGCCGTTGCCGCCGCACAGCACCCGCGTCAGGTGCCCCAGGGAGGTGAAGGTGACCGTCGGCCGCTTGTACTCGGCGGGCACCGCAAGCGGCGCGGCGGAGGGGGAGGTGGCGCCGGCGGCGTCGTCATCCTCGGAGGCGGTGACGGTGGGGGTGGAGCGCAGCCAGCCGCCGCCGCCGTGCCGCCGCCGCAGCCGCAGCCGCGAGAAGCCGCGCCCGGCGAGGCGGGCGGAGCGCACGGCGGCGACGGAGAGGACGTGGTGCAGCACCCGCGCGACCTGCAGGGCGGCCGAGCACGCAAAGTAGAGCGAGCCGAAGAGGAAGAACATGCACGAGGGGCTGCCCCAGATCTCCTGCGCGCTGATAGGCCCCGTCCCGGTCACGTTCCACCGCCTGCGGCCGCCGCCGCCCTCCGCGCCGCCCGCCGCGCCGTCCGGCACCGCCAGCGCCGACACCCGCTCCAGCAGCCGCACCACCTGCTGGTTGTCCTCCGCGAAGGAGCGCATCCACCGCGGGTGCCCCGGCGGCAGCTGCTTGACGGGAGGGGACCCGCCGCCGCCGCCGCCGCTCTGCAGGCGCGTCAGCGTGAGGCGCACCAGGGACGCGACGGCCAGCGACGGCGTGAAGCGGAAGCGGCCCCACAGCGAGAAGGGCGCCGAGCCGGCGGCCGCGCCGATCGCCCCAGACACCACAGGGGCTGCCCCGCCGTCGCCCCCTCCGCTATTGCTGCCGCTGCTGCCGCTGTCGTCGGCGGCCGCCAGGAGCGCGACCCACGCCGCCTTGGCGACCTGGGCGGCTACGGGGAATGTGAAGACGAGGTGCAGAAGCACAAAGATGTAAAACGGGACTTGGTACGCCACGTGCCTAAACGCCAGCGGATACCACATGCTTTTGAAGGATGGGGGGGGGGGGGAACAATAGTAAAGAGGTAAACAGAGGAGTGACTTTTGTTGTGATGATTGCTGCTAATATATATTTTTTTTGATTATCCTAAACAGGGTAGTGATCCACGAATATTTATATTTATACTCTCAAAGCGGCCTATACAGAGCACAGGGGCACAATGAGACAGACAATTCCTGTGTTCTGTCATGGCGGCGCGTGTATAACAAATAAAGGGGGTGCAGTGGGTAAGCGAGAGGTAAGAGGGAGTGCGTGTGCGTGAGAGGCGAAAACATATATAAAAAAAGGGCGGCCATATTTGACCGCAGGAGAGTGAGCGATGCTACATTCAACTGGCAGCTATCATGAAATAGTGAAATAATCATGAGTGAGACACATATGAAATGGGGAAAGGCCACAACATCACCGTGTCACACGATACTTTTTATTTTATCGAACTTGATTTAGTGTTTTTTTTTTTGCAAAGAATCGATATAGAGAAAGTTGGAAGCGAATAAAAAAAAAAGGAGGTTGTGGGGTAGTGAGAGAGAGGAAAGGAAAACAAGAGGCAACATAAGTAGCCTAGTAAAGCAATAAAGCAACAAAAGCAGAGGAATGTGGTGGGAGAGGATGTGAAAAGGATGAGGGGAGGGGGGAGGATAGCAAAAGTGTGACGCTATTCAAGGCGTGTTGGGAAGTGCCAACAGCAGTAGAGAGAGAGAGAGAGAACGAAATACTACGAGTGGCGCACACAAACAAACAAATAAGAAAATGAAATAACACCCGTTGGAGCGAAAGAATTCGAAAAAACAAAGAAGAAAAGCTTCAGTAACAGCGAAAACAAAAAGTAAAAGGAAGAAGAGAAGGGCCGGCGGGGGCTATGCCGTATTCAAGGATGCAAGCATCAATCCGCCTGAGAGTCTTCTTGCGACACAGTCCACCACCGCCACTTGATCTCGACGTCGTCGTGAGTAAAGAGGGAGAAGCTCAGCTGAATGAGCAGCAGCAGAGACCGCGTGTCCTCCTCCTCCTTCTCCTTGGCGCCGTCATCGTCGTCGTCGTCGCTGTTGCTGTCTTCGACGTCAGGAAACTTGAAGATACGGAACACCTTGTTGATGCACAGGAGGGGCAGGTTGCGCTTTTCGCTAAAGTACATGTGCACCCGCATGCCTCGCGTGTGTGCCGCCGCCGGGGGCTCCCGCGCCGCCTCGTCGTCGTCACCGCCCCCCGCGCCCGCTGCCTGCGACGCCTCTTCCCCGGAGGACCCTTTAAGGGGCAGCAGGTACGCGGAGCCGTCCACGTTTGGGTGAAACCAGCTGATGCCGGAGTCGCCGCCGTGGTCTGCCGCACCCTCGGGGACGGGCGGCTCGCGGTGACGCTTGCGGAACTGCCGCACCTGCTCCCGGATGATCTTCATGAGTTGCTCGAACTCGCGCTCCTTGGGCTCCCCCACCAGCAGCGGGATGCTGAGGCTGGAGCGGCCCGCGGCGCGCCCGCGCTGCTTCTTCTCTTTTTGGTCGCTGCCGCCGCCGCCGCCGCCATCGCCTTTTGCTGCGTTTTCGGTCTCCTCCCGTGCTGCGTGCTCCGTCCTCTCTGCAGTTTCCTGCTGCGTTTCCTCGTGATTACCACTAGCGCCACCCTCCGCAGCCTCCACCTCTCTCGGCGCCGGCGTCTTCTTCGGCGCTGTCTCCGCTGCTGCTACTGCGGAGGCGGCGTCACTGCCGAAAAGCGCGCGGGCCGGGTCGCCGCCCTCGTCCGGCGGGGCGGCGCTCGCGAAGACGCTGCCGCTGGGCCCGGGGGTCGCGCGCGCGGCGCGGTACGGCGACGACGGCATCGAGGCGGCGCTGCTGTGGACGCCGCTGGGGTGGTACAGACGGAGGCTGCGGCTGGCGAAGGAGGCGTTGCCGGAGCGGCGGCCGGCGGAGAGCGGCGGCGGCAGCGCGGGGGCGGGCGAGGGGGTGCGCGCGCGCGGCGGCGTTTGCTCAAAGGCCAGCGGCTCCTCCGCCGCTGCGTCGGCGCGTTGCTGCCGCGCCGCGCGCTCCTCCGCCTCCTCGGCCCTGTGGTGTTGCTGCCGCCGCCGCTGCCGCCGCGCGGCCTTCTCGACCATGAGGGTTTCGAGGGCGAGGGCGAGGCGGTGGGAGCCGACCTGCTCGCACAGCAGCTGGTACGGCAGGCCCATGAAGGACTGCTGCGAGGCCAGCACCGTCTGCCGCGCCGCGCTGTACACCGCCGTCCCGCGCTCCACCGCGTCGTCAGAGTAGCGCGCGACGCCGTCCACCATCGTCTGCAGGTCGCTCGGCTGCAGGCCCGCCGCCAGGCCCAGCACGCGGCCGTAGGCCCCGGGGCTGCCGGCGCCGGTGCGGCCGCGCGCGCGCTCGTAGTTGCTGACCGCCAGCCGCGTGACCATGTTGTGTATCGCGGAGGCCCCGCTGAGGTAGGCGTTCTCGAAAAAGTTGCGCTTGGCCGCCTCCGCCGCCTCGGCGCGCCGCCGCTCCTCCTCCTCCGCCCGCGCGCGCGCGAGACCGCGGTCGTAGCAGTGCTCGAGGTAGCTGAGGACCGCGGCGACGGCCTCTTCAGGGTCCGCGTAGTGCCGGTCCTCGATGAGAAAGCTCTCGCGCGGCAGGTCGCGGCAGAACTGCTCCCACACGTACGCCCACTCCCGGCGCACCCGCGGCGGCGCGCCCTTGCCGTGGGCGGCGGCGGCGGCGGGAGGGGGCGTGGGCGGCGAGGGCCGAGGCGGCGGCGTCCCGCCCGTCAGAAACTCTGAGAGCGCCTCCGTCACCGACGGCTCGCGCTCGGGGCTCGCGGCCTCCGCTGCCTCAGCCCTCGCCGCGGCCGCCCCGCCGTGCTCCCGCGCGAGGTAGGGCGAGTACTGGTGCTTGAAGACGCCGGGCATGCGCGCGAGGCGGAAGCGCCGCTCCTGCATGTACGTCTGGAAGCACATCGCCTCGAGCCGCTCCCGCTTCTCCTTGGCGGTGACGGCGGCCGCCTCACCCTCGGCCGCTGCCACCGCCGCCTGCGCGTCCTCCGTCGCGCTCGGTGCGTCGCCGCCGCCGTCGGCTGCTGCTGTTGCCGCTTCGGCGGTTGCTTTGAGGGGGCTGAGCATGGCGCTGTGGAGAAGCGCGGCCTCGTCCTCGCTGCGCATCAGAAACATCAGCGAAGCGGGCATCTCGGCGTCGGGTATGTTGCCGCCGTCGTCGCCGCCGCCGTCAAGGTCGGAGAGCCCCTGCCACTCGCCCAGCAGGCGGTCGGCGTAGACGGGGCGCGGGACGGAGCGGGGCACGCCGCCGTTGGTCTCGAACACCGTCTCGTGGCGCACGGGGACGAGGAAGGGCTCCATGCGCCGCCGCTGCGCCTGCAGACGCGCGCGGAAGGCCTCCTCCTCCGACTTCTCCCGCTGCACGTACGACGCGAAGCCGGAGAGCGCGTCCTCCATCACGGCGACGCGCGCGACGCGCAGCACCACCACCGTCGGGGGGCTCTTGTGGAACTCCTCCAGCGTCGCGGGCAGCTGCCGCCTCGCCGGGGCTGCCTCCGCCGCCGCTGCCGCCGGCTGCTCCTGCTTCTCCTTTTGACGGCGACTCCCCTGTTTACTAGACTCGGCACTGCCGGCGCGACCGTTGCCGCTGCTGCGGTGGAGCCGGTCGTCCTCGTCAAAGCGCTGCATGCGCTGTATCTGCGCGACGGCGTCGGCGACGCGGCGGACCGTCTTGAGGGGAACGATCAGCGCCTCCGCCGCCCCTGCGCTGCCGCCGCCGCCGGCGCCGCCGACAGCCATGAAGTCATCGGCGGAGAATCGCTCGGTCTCGTTGGAGTTCCCGCTCGCGCCGTCTGCTGCTGTTGTTGCTGTTGTTGTTGTTGTTGTTGATGCTGCCGAGTCTTCTTTTTCTTTGGGCGGATGGGACTGCGAAGCAGGGACATCTTGCGTTTTTGTCGCCTCTCGCGTTATGGGGTTCTTTTCCTTTCCGGCAGCGGAGGCCACATTATTCTTTTTTCCCGTGGTGGTTGCCTGACCTCCTCCGCTACCGTTTGATCTTTTGGCGGGCGCAGGGTCGTTGTCTTTCTTTTTGTCTTCGCTCTTGTCCTGCGGCGCCGGTGTGGTTGCTGAAGTGCCTGATACGTCAGCAGCACTTTGCATTGTTTTTAATAGCAATTGACGCGCAAGCCTGTGTGTGTTTGTGTGTTTGTGCACGCACTTGGTGATACCTATTTTGATTCGCGCTGGGTGGGAGGCCGGAGAGGATGAAGGTGGGGAGAGGTCAATTGATAGTGAAAGAACATGATAAACAACGACGAAGAAAACAACAGCAACAAAAACAGTCAGTTGTAAAAAGCTACCAATGAAGACAAGTATGTGTACTGTCCGCTACAGCCGAGCCACATTCGGATGAGTCGTCAATGACTGATTAATAATAGTAAAATACGAAGATCAACCTACTTTACTGGCAGAGGAGGGCGCCTTTCAAAATCCTTCTCTCTTCCTCCCCTCTGCAGTACGAGACAGAGAACTTGGAATATGTTGACACACAATTGGAGCAAAATGTTCTGAAAAAACAAACGAACAGAGAATGCGTCTCCTTGGTATTGAGTACAAACAATAACTTTATAGAGTAGTGGCAGTAGCATACAGGGGAAAGGAAAACGCGCAGCAAACGCAAGGAAAGAAGATGACAAGACGAAGCAAAAGAAATTGAAATTACTGCCTGTGCTGACATTCGAACATCACGTTTAGCGAATGTCTACTCCTGAATTGGCGTGCCGTTGTGCTTTGTTTCTTCTTCTTCCTCCTCTCCTGTTTCGCTGCTTTTACTCTTCATTCTCTCCCACCGTCACCACGCTGGAGCCGGCGAGCAGGCAGGCGCATGGGGGGCGTGGGGGGGGGGGGGGAGGAGAGAGGGAGAAAAGACGCGGACGGTAATTGGCGGGCGGCGTCCCCCTTCCCGCCCCCCTTCCCCATAGGGCCGCACCATCAAAAAACGACGGAGTTGATCATGGTGCCGATGGACTCGTTGAGGTTGACGTTGATGAGCCTGTCCGCCTCGCTCTGCAGGTGCAGCATGACGTTGGTGCGGCCGACGTTGCCGATGTCGTCCTCGTCGTGCCCCTGCGTGATGAAGGTGGTCGACTGCTTCGCGAGCGAGATGAGCTCCCGGATGCTGCGGCGCGTGTCGCGCTCGTGCTCGCGCGCGTCGCGGAGCTTGAAGCCCTCCTGCCAGCCCTTCTTGTACACAGTGAGCAGCAGGCCCAGCTCGTGCGCCTTCTTGCGGAAGGTGATGGGCATGCTGTAGTAGGCCTTGTTGAGCCCGCGCGCCTTGGCGGTCGCGGTGGGCTTGGTGAGGAAGCCGATGTTGGAGGTGACCTGGCGCGGCTCGGCGGCCTCAAGGGCCATGCGCATCTCGAACTCGCGCGGGATGGTGCGGAAGGCGTCGATGACGACCTTGCCGCGCACGGACTGGATGGGGTCGACCACCACCGACACGCTGCGCGGCGTGAGGTTCTCGTAGCTGGTCGCCGTCATGACGTCCTCCGAGGAGAGCCAGCACCCGAAGCCCGGGTGGCTGTGGTACCACCCGACGACGTTCTCGTGGCGCCCGACGAGCTTCAGCTTGTCCAGCATGTGCACCTGGTACTCGGGGTCGACGGCCTCCACCGACTGCCCGGTCGCCGTCTGCGGCATCGAGAAGACGTCCACCACCCGGATCGTGTAGTCGTCCACCTGCGTGCCGATCATGAGGCCCATCACCTCGAGCGGCACGCCGGCGCGCCCGTGCATCAGCATCTTGAGGAGCGCGATGGAGGAGATCTGCACGGTCTCGGCCGTGTCGCGCTGGTCCTCCTGTGGCTGCTGCTGCTGCTGCCCGCCGCGGCCCTGCATCATCGACGCAAGCGCCTGCATGCTGGGTGGCGGTGGTAGTGGATCTCTTTTTTATTTTATTATTATTATTTTTTTTCCACTTTTGTGTTTCGTCTTACGCCGGCGAATGGGAGGACGGAGAGGCAAGCAACAGACGCGCACGTGGAGGGAGAGGGGGAGAACGAGGAGCTGAGCTGAGCAGTATGTGTGTGTGTGTGGAGTATTCTAAGCTGAGTGTTTCTGTTGAAGTGTAGAAAGAGAGAACCACCATAGGAAAACCAGGGGGGGGGGGTATGAATGATGCAGGTGTTTTGGAGTGTTGGCATTCACTTGCAGAACGTGTAAAAACGAGTAGCGACATTTACAGGTTATTGTTTCAATCGCAACTTTTTTTAAAATTACAAATGTTCTCTTTCACACCACAAATCAAAAGCGTCTCTTCAGCATTTGATTTCATTTCATTGTTTTCTCCATTTGTATATATAAAAAGAATCTATTTGGGAATAATAATAGCAAAATAGAAGAAAGTAATTGTACAAGTGCCTCAGACCATGAAGCGAGAGACAGTCGGAGAGAGGCTGTCAGAGGGAGATGTGTCCGTAGCTGGCGTCCCCCGCCGCCCCGCCGCCGCCGCTATTGCTGTTGTTGTTGTTGCCGCTGCAGGCGTTGCAGCCGCGGAGGGCCGCGTCAGTGACGTCGGCGAGCTGCTGGTTCGCGTGGAGAACCTCGCGCTGCGTGACGGCGCCGTAGTCTAGCACGGACTCCACCACCCGCAGCACCGCCTCGGTGCCCACACCGCCGCCGCCGTGCGAGACAGCCCCACTCACCTCCTCCCCGTCCTCCTCTGCCTCCTCTACGTCGCCGCCGTACTGCGCCTGAAGCATCGCGCGGATCTCTCGCTGCAGGCGCCGCTGCTGCTGCCGCGCGCTGTCCATCGCGTTGGCGGCACCACTGAGACCTCGGACGCCACCACCGCCGTTGCCGCCGCCGCGCAGGCGCTCCTGCAGGCGGAGCATAAGGCGGCGCAGGTCCTCGCTGGCGGCACTTGTCTCGGACACCAGGCGGTGGCTCACCTGCCGCACCCGCGCGCACGTCTGAGCCAGCAGCGCCGCCAGCACCTCCGTCGTCTCCTGCGCCAGCTGCGCCGCCGCCCGCGCGTCCCTCTCTCGCGCGGCGTCGTACTCCTCGTCCATCTCCTCCATCTCTTCGTCACCGTCGCTGTAGCTGTCGTCACGGTCGTCCGCGGCAAGGGAGGGCTCTCTGTGTCTCTGCTGCCGCTGCGGAGTCTGCCGTCGCCTGCGAGGCGGCAGTGGCCCAGCATCGTCGCTCGCGCGCCCGTCGCCGCTGCCGCCACATTCGCCGCCGCCACCGCTGCCGCCGGAGGGGTCGACGTGTGACGCGGGCGCCTCCGCCAACTCAGCCCCCGAGAGGCGCCGCAGACGCCGCAGCAGCTCCTCGACCAGCCCGTCGTAGGCGCAGAAGATGGCTTTGCTGTTGCGGCTGGAGACCCGCAGACGGACGTCGCGCCGCAGCTCCTGGTGCGCCGCGCGCATCGCCTCGAGGTCGGCGACGGGCACGGCCGCCGCTTTTCTGCCGGGGGCGGACTGGCCGCGCGCGGGCCGCTGGCGGTGGCCGTCCCCCGCGGAGGGCGACCCGCGGCGGACAGCCTGCCGCGCCTTCTCGGAGGCCCGCTGGAGCCATATCCGGTTGAGGCGCACGAGGAACGGGTAGAAGTGCGACAGCGCGGGTATCTTGGGGTAGTGACGGTTCTTGAAGGACTGCGCCTCGGCGAAGACCTGGTACGGGATCCAGTAGTCCCTCTCCTGCCGACGGCACTGCACGACGTCGTTGGCGCTGGGGAGCCCCTCGCGCGTGTAGGCGCCCGCCTCCTCCATCTCGTGCAGCTTGATGCGCTGCCGCCGGGTGAAGGCATTCTCCCCGGCAAGGATGTGCCGCAGCTGCTCCGCCCATCGGCCGCTGAGCCAGATGTTCTTGGTGTCCTCCACCCCCGCGTACACGCCGTCCAGCACCCCCGTCCCCACCCGCCGCGGCGCCCCACCGCCCTCCTCGGGCTCCTCCGCGCCGTCGCCGGCCTCGGCGCGCGCCGCCTCCGCCTCCGGGAAGTACCGCGTGGGGTACCCCGCGAAGACAAACTCGCTCCCGACCTCGTTCCACCGCAGGTACGGCTGCAGCGCGGGCACCTCCGCCATGAGCTGCAGCAGCCGCGCCATGCTGAGGCGCACCGCCGCCACCTCCTCCGCCAGCCGCCCCCGCTCCGCCTCCGCCGCCCGCCGCGCCCGCTCCCCCGCGCGCCGCGCCGCGCTCGCCGCCGCATCCCGCTCCGCGCGCTCGCACTGCCACGCGGCCGCCTGCCGCGCCAGCGCGTCCCGCTCCTCCTGCAGCCGCCGCGTGCGCGCCTCGATGGCGGTGAAGCGCTCCTGCAGGTCCGCCAGGTGCGTCTGGTACTCGCGACGCAGCTGCCGCGCGTCGTCGGCCGGCTGCTGCGCGCTGTGACCGCCGCTGCCGCCGCTGCCGCTGCCGCCGCTGCGGTGCCGCCTTTGCTCTCCCTCTTCTCCCTTGTGCCGTTGCCGTCCCCGCGCCTCCCCTGCAGCGGCTGCAGACGCGTGCGACGGCGACGAGAGCCGATCCCGCAGCGCCGCCTCACGTTCCTGGGAGCGGCGCAGGTCCTCCGCAAGCCGCGCGCGCTCCGCCGCCATGCTGTCCCGCTCCCGCAGGAGCTGACGGAGAAGAGCGCCGTCGCCGTCGTCGTTGCTGGTGGTGGTGGTGGCGGGCGCCGCGCCGCCTGCAGCGTCAGATGAATGGGCGTCGAGGCCTGGAATGGCGCCGCCCGCGCTAGCGCTGTTGTTGTTGTTGTTGCTGTTGCTGTTGCCGGCGGTGAGCAGCATGGGAGGTGACGACGAGGCAGAAGACGCCGCAGCCGAAGGGGCAGCAGGAGGACTGAGTCCCGTGTTTCCGGCGGTGTCACCACTGTGGTTGCCGGTGCTGGCAGTGCCGCCCGCGCGCAGACGGTCGAGTTCGCGGCGCAGCTCGTCAATGACGGCGTCGCGTAACACAATCTGCCGACCGGCGTTGTAAAAGGTGTCGCCGATTTCCTGTATCTTGTAGTCGAACACCCGCTCCACTTTGCGAAGATCGTCCTCGCGCTGGGAGGCGGGCGAGGAGCCGTCGCGCAGCACCACAATGCGCGTCTGCGGAAGGGCCGGCGGCGGCGGTGGCGACGATGACAGACCGTTGCCGTCGCGTATTTCCTGTGCGTCACCGCCGTTGCCGTTGCTGCCGCTGCCGCTGCGGGCTGCCGCGGCTGCGGTGACTGCACCATCTCGTTCTGGTGGTGAGAGGGGTAGCGGGGCCGCGCCTCGTCCTCTCCTTCCCCCGGCTCTCGGCTGTACCGCGCAAGGCTGCCGTAGACGTTGTTGTTGGTTTGCTCCATCAGCTGCGGCGCCGACGCCGCTGCGGCGCCCGCGGGCGAGGAGGCGGAGCGCGCGGCGCTGCTAGGCTGCGGGCTGCCGCTGGGGAACCGCTCGCGGTGTCGGTACATCTCCTTCAGCAGCGGCCGCGCGAGAATGCCGGAGGACGCGAGCGAGGAGAAAGTTTCGGTGCTTCCTTGACTGCCGCCCCGCTGCCCGGGTGGGGGCCCCGCTGCCGCCGCCCGCCTGACTCGCGGTGTTGCCGCCACCAGCGTCTCTGTTGGTTTCGTCATTTCTCGGGCGGTCGCCGCCGCTGCTGCCCGGCGGTGACGAGATGATATCCGCCAGCGCTAGTCCCCCGCTGCTCATTCCAGTCGACTATTTTTCTTTTCCTTTGAATTGGAAGATTCAATAAACGGCGGTGACAGCGCTCAGTATGAAGCTGAGTGAGTCGCTTTTATCCTGTGTGAAGGGAGACAGAAATGGGAAGGGAAAAAAAAGATATTCTACGTATGGAGACCAAAAAAAAAGTAATACACAGCTTAACAGAATCTATGGTTGTGTGAGAATACAGAGGTTCCTCTGCAGACGGATACCTGTTAAGAAAAGGAAATGACTGACTCGCTAGCGGGGGGGGGGGGGTTAGGGACGGTGTGTGCGTGTGTGAGCGCGTTCCGGGGTGTGCTAATGCACAAGAGAAAAAAATGTACTACACATCTAGAAGGCAAGAATGCAATCATCAGTACAAGACGAAAAAGACAAAGCGGCAAACGGAGCGCGAACCAAGAGTCAGAAAAAGTGACGGAAAGTTCGAAGAGCAAAAGGGGAAAGCGATTTTACCTGCCTGCCTTGACTCAAATAGTGATTATGACTGCACGAGTTGTATCTGTTAACAGTTTCTTGGTCATTACATTGAGAATGAGTATGGATAAAAAAAGTCTAGAACGGATGGAGAGGAAAAGACATGTGTTGGATTTCTATAGGAAAATAAGCAAAATCAAACGAATGCGAAGGAGACTCGCCAAATCATGAAGAAGAAGAAAAAAAAGTTACAGTTCCTCCGCCTTGGCCGCGCGCGCAGCTTCTTCGGCCTTTTTCTTGCGGATGCGCTCGAGGATCTTGGCGACCTCCTCCTTGCGCTTTGCCTCCTCCTCCGGAGAGAGACTGCCGGCGGAGCGGGGGCTGCGCGGCGTGAGGGGGCGGCTGGGCAGCCCGGAGGACACCTCGCTGCCGCCCGCGCGCACCTGGCTGCCGCCCGCCCGCTCCTCCTCCTCGCTGGCGCCGCGCTTGACGGCAGCACTCTCCTTCTCCTCCTCCGGGTGTGCGCGGACGGGGCTGTGACCCGCCGAGGACACAAAGGTGCTGTTGGCCGTCGGCATGGTGACGTTGTGCCTCTCCGGCGGCGCGCCGGCGGGGCGGCCGGCTGCTCCCATCATGCGCGCGTCGCCGCCGCCGACGTCCTCGTTCACGCGCGGCGGAGCGGTGCTGGGCTGGGCGTGGGCGCCGGAGGCGGCGTCGCGCGGTCCCTTGGGTCTGCCGGCCGTCTGCTGCGCGGCCGGCGCGGGGGACAGACTGTCGGCCGGCAGCGAAGGTGCCGTGCGCCGCGCCGCCGCCCCACCAAAAAACTCCTCCTCCTCCGCTTCTGCCTCTTCCCGGGCGTCGGGACTGTGCTGAGAGGCCGCAGAGCCGCCGCGCTCGCTGTCGCTGCTGGCGTCCGGCGGCGGGGGCGGCGGCTGCGTCTTGGAGCGGCCGCGGCGCTCCAGTGCCTGCGGGTAGCTCCAGTCCTCCTCGACAGGCACGATCACGCTCGGCTCCTCCCGCCCCGCGCCGCCGCCACCGGTGGTGCTGGACAGGTGACTTTCCTGTTGCTGTTGCTGCTGCTGTGGAGGGGGAGGGGAGTGCGGCTGCGGCTCCCGGGGCGGGGCGGCCGCGCTCGCGTCCCTGTCGGAGGAGGAGTCTGCCCGAGATTCGGCGGGCGGCGTCGCGCGCGGCGGGGGCATCGAGCGCTGCAGGCGCGGCGGCGGCGGCGGCCCGTCCCCTCCGGAGGCCGCGGAGACCGCGGAGGCGTTGACGGCGGAGCGCTGGTGCGCCGTCTCGGATGCCATGCGCTGCAGAGCGGAGACGGAGGGGTACACGTGGAGAGAGGGCTCGGCGGCGTAGCTGTCGTCGTCGTCGTCGCTGCCGCTGCTGCGGTCGTCTTTGCTCGCCGTGTCGCTGCGGCTGCGGTTCCACTGCTGCTGCGGTTGCGGCTGCTGGGCAGGCGGCGGGGAGGAGCGCGCCGGGAGGCGCGTGCGGTTGCTGCTGTCGGCGGTCTTGTCGGCTTCTTTCGCCTCGTTGTTACTCTTTCCACTACTACTACTACGACTACTGTCGCTGCTGCTGCCGCTCTTGTCTGCCGGCCTGGGAGATGGGCGCTCTGCCTGGGGCTCTGCTTCCCCGCGCGTGGCCCCCGGGCGGCCCCCCAGCACAGGAGAGCCGTAGGTGCCCTCGTCGTCGTCGTCGTCGTTATTGTTGTTGCTGTCGCGACGGCCCGCGGCGCGCGCGTCCGGCGTCGGCGACACGGCCGCGGACGGTGCGCTCTCCGCCTCGCCCGAGTGCGGCCCGGGAGTCTTGTTGGGCGACGGCGATATCGGCGGCGGCTCGCGCGGGGGGCTGGCGGAGGGCTGCGGCACCGAGGAGGAGGGGGAGGCGGCGGCTGCCACCGCTGCTGCTGCGCTGGGGCGCGCGGGGGGCGGGGGTGGGGAGTGGATGGCGGCGCTGCTGCCGGTGCTGTCGGCGCGGCGCGGGCTTGGGGTGGGCTCGGAGGACCGCGGCGTGAGGCGTGCGCTTTCCTCCGCCGCCGCCCGCTGCCGCGCGTCGGACATCTCCTGCCGCCCGCCCACCACATCCGACGGCTCTTCCTCTTCCTCTTCCTCTCCTTCCTCCTGCTGGTGGTGAGGTGCCCGCCAGTCCACTGGCGCTGTCGCCGCGGGACGCGGAGCGCGCGGCGCTGGGCGGCGCGAGGCCGAAGGAGGGCTGGCGGCTCTTGCGAATGGAGGCGACGAGACCGTCGTCGTTGCCGCCGCTCTCGTCGTCGCCGCCCTGGTACCCCTCCCCGCTGCTGCGCACGTCGGCGGGAGGGCCGAGGGTCGCGCAAAGGCGCTGCTGTCGACAGAAGCCGCCGGCGGGTGCGTCACGTCGTGGACGTTGCCTGCGCTGCTGTCGCTGTCGTTGCTGTCAGAGTCTCGCCGCCGAGGGAGCGGCGGAATGCCGCTGCTGTTGTTGCTGAAGTTGTTGCTGTACAGGTTGTCGTGGTAGTAGGCGCTGTCGTCGGCGTTGTTGTTGTTCTTGCTGCTGCTGCCGCCGTTGTGCGCGCCGGCGCCGTCAGTGCTATCGTGATGGCTACGCGGTCGCACAGTCGCGCTCACGCCTTCATCGGCTTCCTTTTGAGGGGCGCCGCCGCTGCCACCCTCACCACCACCCAACGCAGCTGGGATTCTCGTTGCCGCGAGATTGTCCGGGGCCTTCTCCCCGCCGCCTTGCTTGTCCGTCGAGGCCCCGGCGGCGGAGGGCGGGGAGGCGGAGGAGAGCCGCAGCGGGCGCGCGACGGCGTCGGGCGAGAAGGAGGAGCGCGTCCCCGACGTCCCCGCCGGGGCGCTGCGGCTGTCCGCGTTGCCGTTGCGGTTGGCGGAGGGCAGCGGCTCCACGAGGTCGAGGTAGTAGTCCTTGTCGCTCGTCGCCAGACTGGCGGAGCGCCAGGCGGCCTTTGGGTACGCCGCGAGCGGGGAGGGCGAGGCGGGCGTGGCGCTGGCGGCCGCGGGGCCGGGCGCCGGGGGGATAGGGTCGCGTGACTGTCGCAGCGCGTCCTCGACGGCCTTGAGCACAAACGCCTTCTTCTCCTGCACGCCGTCCTGGATCGCCTGGTAGCGCCCCTGCTGCGGGCGCTTGGGCGTCGGTGAGCCGCCCTCCGCGACCTGGTACAGCATGCGGTACCCGTCGCTCTCGCCGATGCCCATCTCCCGCAGCGAGAAGAGGAAGCGCGCGATGGCGTTGTAGTCCCGCATGACCTGCTGCGCAAAGACACGCGAGGCGTTGCGGCTGCGGTCGACGGCGCTCGCCACGAGGGCGTAGCTGCTGTCGTGCAGCGCGGGGAGGTGGCGGCGCTGCTGCTCCTCCAGGTACTCGGCCTCGGCGCACGTCTGCAGCACCGTCTCCGCGTCCGCGCGGGAGGCGCCGACGACCTCCGACACGAGCGCCGCGTCGTCCTGCACCTTGCGCAGCTGCTCGTGCATCTCCTCGCCGGCCAGCAGCAGCATCTGCTTGTCCTGCCGCAGCCGCTGGCACTCGTCGCGCAGCTGCTGCAGCTCGTCCTGCCGCGCGCCCAGCGCCTCGCGCAGCGCCGCGCACGTGTGGTCGACGTGCTGCAGCCGCATCGCCGCCGCCCGCGCGCTCTCCGCGTTCTGGTGCAGCAGCTCCTCCACCTGCGCCTGCATGCGCGCGACCGCCGCCCCGCCGCCCCCGCGCGTCTCCGACTCGTCGTCTCTGCCGCCACTGCCACTACTGTTGCCGGCGTCGCGCACGCGCTTGATGGCCGCCGCGCGCTCCATCTCTGCCAGACGCTCGTCCAGCGCCTGGATCTGCTCGACGGCGGCCTCGAGCTCGCTGATGAGCTGCTCGGCGCGCTCCTCCGCCTCGCGCTGCGCCAGGAAGGCGGCGCCGACCTCCGCCATGGCCTCCTCGAGCGCCACCGCCGCGTTGGCCGTCACCAGCCGGCGGCTGCCGCCCGTGCCGTCGGAGAGGGTGCTGCCGTCGCCGTCGGGCTCGTCGTCGCCGCCGTCAGCCGCGCGCCCCTGCCGGCGGCGCAGGTACCGGTCGGTCGCGTTCTGCAGCCGCACGATCTCCGTCTCGCACATCTCCACCTCCTTTTCCTTGGCGCGCAGGGCGGCGAGCACGCCAGCGTTGTCGGCCGTCTCCGCCTGCTGCTGCTCCACAATGTGCTGCAGGCGGCCCACCTCAAAGGCGCCCTCCTCGACAAGCTGCTCGAGCTCCCCGACGCTCTCCTGCAGCATTTTGCGCTCGCTGATGGCCTTGACGAGGTGTCGCGCGAGCTTCTCGGCCTTCTGCTGCGACTCGCCCAGCAGCTGCTGCAGCTCCGCCACGTCGGTGGTCGTCACCGGCGGCGGCACGTAGCCGCTGGTGTCGACGCCGGCGCCCGACGCGGAGACCTGCGAGCGGCGCCGGCGCGGGGACGGCTGACGCGCTTGTTGCTGCTGTTGCTGCTGTTGTTGTTGTTGCTGGAGGGGCTGCGGCAGCCCGTATCCGTGACCCTCGACGCTGCTCTGATTGATGGACGGGTGGTAGGCGGAGGCCGGGCTGTTGTTGTGGATGTTGCTGCTGTGTGCCGGCATCGCCGGCTGCTGAGCGGTCGGCGCAGCTGCTGCCTGCGTTCCCGAGGCGGCGGTGGCCACGGTGGCGCGGAGGAGCGCCGCCTGCACGGGGTCTGCGTCAAAGAAGCTCTGCAGACCGCCGCCGCCGCCTCCACAGGCTGTGACGATGCTGCCGTGGGCGCCGGCGCCTGGCGCAGGCGTGGGTACCGGCGCGGGGGCGGGGGCGGCGCTCTCTGCCGGCTGGGCGGAGTGGCGCTGCGCGAGAATGGGTCGCAGCGCGGTGGTGCACGAGTAGTACTGGATCAAAGAAGGAGGCGACGGGGGCGCCGGCGCGCGCGGGGAGCGCCGTCACGCTGCCGACCTCGTCGTCGCTGAAGTGGTCCGCCCCCGACGCCTCCGAGGCGAGGCCCGTCGGCAGCCCGCCGTCGCTGCGCTGCGACACGCGCCCCGACGCCGGCGCCGCGTACGGGTGGGCGACGGCGACGGCGACGGTGGCGAGGCGGTCGAGTCGCGGGCGCCGCCGCCGCCGCCGCCGATGCCCTTGGCCGCCTTCTTGCACGCGTACATGTGCTCTGACGGCAGCATGCGGTTGCTCGGCTTGCTACCCTTGCCGCTGCTGCTGCTGTTGCTGCTGCTGTTGTTGCTGCTGCTGTTGTTTCAGGGGCGGCGCGCTGGAGACGGTGTCGTCGGTGTCGTCCCACAGCTGCGAGGTGTCGTCGCGCCGCGCCTCCTCCCACTCGTCGGCGGTGGTGCTGTCGCCGCGCCGCCCTCGCTGCCGGCCGCCTTATCGGGTCTGGGTGAGGCGAGCGGGCCGCGCACCCGCGTGCGCCGCGTGGGGGTATTCACTGTCTGGTCGTCGTTCACCGCGGGCGGCGGCGGCGGCGGAGGGGGGCGGGGCCGGGCCCCGCCGACCGCCCCGCGCGGCGCTCAGTGCGAGGGCGGTCGCGGTAGGTGGCGGTGTATGAGTCGCGGGAGCGCACCGAGTGGCTCTCGAGCGAGCTCTCCGCCTTGGCTGCCTCCCACGCGCCGCGCCCGCCCAGCCGCGCCGCCGGGGCCGCTGGCGCGTCGGTGGGGGGCGGCGGCGGAGGCGGCTGCCGGCGGCGGCCGTGCATTTCTCCCTCGCTGTCGTCGTTATCGTTGCCCGCTGGCGGCGGGCGGCGGCGGCGGAGGCGAGTGGTGGTGGCCGCGGTCGAGCGCGAGCCGTTTGGACACCCCCGGGCGGTACCGTCCCCCCGGGCGGCTGTCAGTCGTCTCTGCCGCCGTCGCTGCGGCAGTGTACACGCGGCGGCCTCTGCGGACGTCCGTGTCGTCGTCTAGTTCTCTGCGGCTGTCACCACCGACACCCGGCGGCGGGGGCGGCGGGACGGCGGCGGCGCTGCCTCTGACGCCGAATCGCCCTCCGGCCGGCGGCGGCGGGGGAGGAGGGGTGGCGCGGCGGCCACCGGCGGCGGGCGACAGCACCGGGCGACGCGCGTCGGATGGAGGGGGAGGGGGCGGGGGGCGCCCGGGCGTCGCCGCTCCTCTGCCCGCGGGGGCGGTAGTTGGCAGGGTTGTTGCCGTACTCACGCATGCTGGGCTGCGGGCCGCGGTACGGCGGGAACTCGGGGGCCGGCGGCGGCGGCGTCACGGCGTGGGCGGGGCGCGGCGGGGGGCTGAACACGCTGCCGCTGCCGGGCCGCTGCGAGGGGGGGAGGCTGTTGCGCGTGTGGTTCTGGCTCAGGCTGCTGCTGCCGGCGGCGGCGGCGGAGCGCAGGTGCGGCGGCGGGGGGTATCCGCGGCGGTCGTCGTCGTCGTCGGCGTGCGTGCCGGCGGAGGTGGCGCGCGAGAAGGAGCCGACGGAGGAGGCGCGTGCCGCACTCATCGGGTCGCGGAAGGACTGCACCTCGCCCGTCAGCAGATCCTCCCCGGGCTGCACGCGCTGCGGCTGCTGGTACTGCGGGGGCGCAGGCGGCGGGGGCGGGACGGCGGCGGCGCCGCGGGGGTCGCCCCCAGCGACGTAGCGGCTGCCGCTCAGAATGCGGCGCTGCTCCTCCTCCTGCCGCAACGCCTCCGCGCAGAGTCTCTGCAGCTCCGCCTGGTGCGCCTGCAGCGCCAGCAGCCGCTCGCGCCGCTCCTCCTCCGTCAGTTCCGGCGAGCCGCTGGGGGAGCGGCGCGGGGCCGACATCACACCCGACGCGGACATGGGGAGGGGGTGTCTAGCGCTCTTTCTCTCTGTTACTTTCCTCTCCTTTAGTTGTACAACGGGAAGCAACAGGCAGGGGATACTTATTCTTAGCTAGCCTAATACCAAAAAAATATAATGATATGTTTCAATAGCAGCTCAACGACGCAAAGCTATTGAGAGAAGAATGTGACAGGGAGAGAGAGGGGCAAAAGAAATGGGTTATGGCGGTAGTCGCAACTCTACACGTATACAGCCGTGTGCGTGAGTGTGCTTTGCTGATGTTTACTCTATTTATTCATAAAGATAATCCGCCCAAATGAAGAGGGGAAAACAGGCGAGAAGAGCAAACACGAGGTAGACAATACTCTATCTAGTTAACTATGCAGATGAGGGATCAGACCTCCCTGCGCCCTATATTCTCTTTTCCTTTCCTGTTGCTGTTTCGTTCCTACGTTAGTGCGAGGCTGTGCGGGGACAGTGGAGAGGAAATGATGACAGACGCAGAAATATATACAAAGGCGGGGAAAATCTTCCCATAGACACACCCAATTCATTTCCTACGACCACCAGCACTGTTCGCGGTGGCGACCCCGTCTCGTTTCCATCACCTTCATCATAGACTGCATGCATATATATTTATATGTATAAACACATCAGAGGTGAAACCAAAGGGCCGCATGCTCAGACTGCTATAGCTAGGCAATCCACTACCTTCATTGGACTACATATTATTATGGATACTTTGAATGCTAACATGACTGCGACCCAGCACATCGCTTCTGGCAAAGTTTCAAAACACACAAAAAGAGAATGAATCAAAAAATGCGAGAAATCACACAGTGCGAGAGAGAGAGACAGTCGAAAACATCAGAAAGTCAGAAAGTCAGAAAAAAAGTAACACGGTAGAAATAAAAAGAGTAATAATAGTTTTTGTAAATATGTTCGCGTATCTCCGTACGTAACGACAGGGAAGAGAAGAGAAAATCAAACGTACACACAGAACAAGACGCGGTACTTGACTTCTCTTCCTAAAAGCGCTGGCACTGATAACAGTGGTGGTGGTGGCGGTGGTGGCAATTTCACCGATGCTAAGATAAAAAAAATGAAAAAAAGTATCGTATTTTTGTAGTTTTGTGTTTCTGTTCCATTTCCGCTTTCGCAGCAGTAATGCAGCATCAGCAAACGTTTTTCCTTTCGGAAAATTTTTGCGTTTTTGTTGTGTTTCTGCTCTTTAATTTCTTTCTTTCCCTGCGTTGAGTGAGAAACCAAGGCAGCGCTACGGCTGTGCTGACACGGCACTCGTCGTGCTTCGCGAGAAACGAACAAGCAACAACGACGGGAACGTGAGAAACGAGCTAGGCAGGAAATGTGGATCCAAAACAGCAAAAAAAAAAAAGTAGAAAAAGCATAATAACAAAAGAATCAAATGGAAAGTAAATAAAAGAAGAGATAATAAAGATAAAAATCACGCATGATTCGTGGCCAGAAGCTGTTTCACTTCAACAACGCATCGGGTGAGGAAGTAGTGGGCGCCGCAGCCGGAGAGGAGGAGCTTCGCAGGTGTGCGCCGCTCCTCCCCCAGAGGCGCTCCGCTTCTCCGCTCACAGCTTGTTCTGGGCGAGGGCGGCCTGCGCCTGCTGGTACTCCTTCACCATGCGCTGCACCACCTCCTCGGCGGTGGGGATGTCGGTGATGGCGGAGGCGATCTGGCCGATCTCGAGCTCGCCCTCCACCACGTCGCCCTCGAACATCCCCTGGCGCGTCTTGCCGCGGCCCTTGAGCACCGACATCTCCTCGCGCGTCGCGCCGTTGGCCTCCCCGTCGCGGATCTTCTTGCCGTGCGGGTTGAGCAGCAGGCGCGTCGGCATCAGGCGCTTCATGGTCAGCCACGTCTCGCCCTCCTTGCTGGCGACGCACGCGTCCTTGAAGGCCTGCGAGCACGAGCTCTCCTTGGTGAGCGCGAAGCGCGTGCCGACCTGCACGCCGTCGGCCCCGAGCGCCATGCACGCCAGCATCGCCTGCCCGCTGCCGACGCCGCCGGCCGCGATCAGCGGGACGTCGGGCTTGAGCGCCGCGCGCACCTGCGGGATGAGCGTCAGCGTGGTGATCTCCTCCAGGCCGTTGTGGCCGCCGGCCTCGAAGCCCTCCGCCACCACCGCGTCGACGCCCGCCTCCTGGCACTTGAGCGCGAGCTTGCTGTTGGGCACGACGTGCACCACCGTGATGCCCTTGTCCTTGAGGGTCTTGGTCCACGTCTTGGGGCTCCCGGCGGAGGTGAAGACGACGGGGACCTTGTTCTCGATGATCGTGTCCATGATCTCCTTGGCCTGCTTGTGCATCAGCGGGATGTTGACGCCGAAGGGCTTGTCGGTGGCGGCCTGGCACTTTTTGAGGTGCTGCGCGAAGGTGGCCGCCGGCATCGAGCCCGCGCCGATGAGGCCGAGGCCGCCGGCGTTGCTGACGGCGCTCGCGAGCTCCCAGCCGCTGCACCAGATCATGCCGCCCTGAACGATGGGGTACTTGACACCCAGCATCTTGGTGAGGCGGGAGGACGACATGGCGGGAGACGTTCTTGTTCCTGGGAAGTGTGTGTGTGTGTGGGTCTGTGTGCGTGTGTGGTTCGACGTTGATGATGAGTTTTTTTTTTTTTTAAACTATGATGGAGCTAAGTGGTAATGATAAAAAAGATGGATGGGAAAACTAAAGGCTTGGTTTTCTACAGCGTTTATTTTTGTTTGTTCGAGGATACAGCGAGGCGAGGGGGAGAGGAGTGGGGACAAACCAGTAGGCAGTGGAGTATTTTCTCGACGCCCACCCGAGATTCGCACTCAACTGCGCTTCCAGCTAATGCTGCATGACGCAGAAAGCGCGCAGAAGTGAAGTTCAGGAAAACAAAAGTATTAAATTCGAGACGGATCTTTCGTCAGATGCACTCTTCGGGTTTCTTGTACAAACTTGCTCTATGGATATGACCAGATATACTCTATACGAGGCAGCACACATACATGACAAAGTGAAGAAAAAAAGAAAAAGGAAGCTGTGCTGTACTCTATCGATAGTGGAAAAAGAAATAAAAAGAAGGAAGGAAAAACAACAACAACGGATAGTACACAGTCATCTCCTGTCAAAACGACTCATCCGAGCCGCCACCGCCAAAGAGAATGGAGTCGTCGTAGTCCTCGTCGTCGCGCGTGATGACGTTCGCCGCCTCGTACTCCTGCTGCCGCCGCTGAGCCTCCATTTGCTCGATGAAGGAGTTCATCGCTCCGCCGCTTCCGCCGCCGCCGCCGCCGTTGGCGCGCTCCTCCTCGCGCTGCCGCGACTCGATCACCTCGCGCTGCGCCTTCTCGCTCCAGAGAATGCCCTTGAAGGTGTTCTCCTGCTCCCCCGCCACCTCCTCGCGCGCCGCGTCCTCCGCCAGGCACAGGCGGTCGATCTCGAGGGTGACGGCGTCAACGGTGGGGCTGCCGGGGCCGGAGCGCCGCTGCTGCTGGGAGTGGGGACTGCTGGGAGGCGAGGAGGAGACCTTTTCCTCCTCGCTATCCTTCCTCTTTTCCTTCGCCTCCGTCGCCCTCTCCGTCGTCACTTTCTGGACTTGGCAGGCGAGGAGCCCGAGGAGGAGCCAGCGGAAGGACGAATCGGTGGGTGTCGGCGGTTTGCTGCGTTGGCTGGTGGCGCTGCCGCTACCGCTGGCCGACTTGCTTCGTCAGATGCGGTCGCACTTGACTTGCTGTTAGTGCTGCTGCTACTGCTGCTGCTGCTACTGCTAGCGTTGCTGTTCTGAGGAGGCTGGCGCGACCGCCACGGCCTCCTCTTTAGGGGAGGCGGCGGTGCTGGCTGTTCCGCGGCTGCGGCTGCCGTCGCCGTCGCCGTCGCCGCCAAGAGGACCGGCGGAGACACGGCTCCTCTTGCCGCTACCACTCGATTTGCTCTTGCTACTTGCTCTTTCTCTGTCCGGTAGCCGTACTGGCGGTGGTTGTGGACTCTGTTGTGACTGTCTTGCCGGCGGAACGCTTCTCGCCCGTCGCGGCGCTGTCATCGTCCCTCGGCGGCTGTTTCTTGCTGCTGCCGCCGCTGCTAGTGCCGCCCGCTGTCGGGGCTGCCACAGCGCCAGAGGACGCCTGTGAGGGGCTGCCGTCGCCGGCCGGCGGTGGCGCGGCGGCGGCGGCAGGCTCAGCAGGCGGCGGGACGACAGCGAGGGCCTCCATTGGCGGCGTCGGCGCGGCGCGCCAGAGCAGGCGGTGGCGTCGCTTTGGGTTGCTTTGGGGTGCCGTCGGTGGCCACCACCCCCACCGCCACTGGCGCTGGCGCTGGGGCCGTTGGTTGCGCCTGCGGGGCCGACACGGGGGGCTTCCATTGCTGCTCGAGAGAGTGCGTCTGCGGGGATGGACTTGGCTGCGCCGCCGCTGGCGCCGGGGAGGCCGCGACGCCAGCCGCCACTCCAGCGCCCGTGCTAGTGGCCCCCACGCGCCCCCAGGCGGAGTCCCAGCGCTGCTGCTGCAGCTGCGCCTCAGCGACGGCGTTGCGCTGCAGCTCCTCCGTGCGCACCAGCATGCTGTACAGCTGGTCGCTGACGGAGGA
The DNA here is from genome assembly GCA_030347455.1 of Kentomonas sorsogonicus. Taxonomy (NCBI): domain Eukaryota; phylum Euglenozoa; class Kinetoplastea; order Trypanosomatida; family Trypanosomatidae; genus Kentomonas; species Kentomonas sorsogonicus. Next base: position 292,655 of record JAQOSZ010000288.1, on the reverse strand, counting down.
GGTGCCCTCGGCCCCCGCCGGCCCGCCTGCTGCTGCTGCTGCTGCTGCGAGGCGCCGCCGCCGTTCTGGACGAGGGTGCGTATGCGGAAGCGGAGGCGCGCGATCTCCTCCTCCTTGAGGCGCAGCTCGGCGGCGTGCTCTGCCTGCTGCCGGCGCACGTCCTCGCAGCGGCGGCTCTCGCGGCTGCGCGCGGCCTCGGCTTCAACCAGCCGCGTGCCGCACAGCTCCTCCCAGCGCTGCGCCTGCAGGTGGGCGGCGCGCAGCTGCTCCTTGAGGCCGCGCTCGGCAGCCTTGAGGCGGTCGACCTCCTCCTCCGCGGCGCGCACCTCCGCCGCCGCCTCCTGCTGCCGCCGCTCCAGCTGCAGGCGCTGCTGCTCCACCTGACGCGCGCAGCTGCTGCAGCCGCGCCCGCTCCTCCTCGCCGCGCGCGACCAGCGAGCGCTCCCGCTCCGCCAGCTCCGCCGCCTTGTGCTGCGCCAGCGCGCGGTACTGCTCGTCTGCCAGCCGCCGCGCCTCCTCCAGCTGCCCGGCGACGAAGGCGTCGTGGCGGCGCTGGTACTCGTCGCGCAGCTGCGCGTGCAGGTCGTCCTTGTAGGCCTGCAGCCGCCGCTCCACCTCGCCGCGCGTGAAGAAGGCCTCGCCCGTCGGGCGCAGCGCCGAGTAGGAGAGCGCGTACTTGGCGTCGACCGCCGCGAGCCGGCACTCGAGCGACGTCAGAGGGTTGCTGCGGTCGTCGGCCGCCTCCGCGTCGGCCGTCTGCGTCCCGCAGTGGTGCACGTGCGCGGCCCGCCACGCCTGCCCCTGCGCGCTCGGCAGCAGCCGCGCCTCGACCAGCTCCTGCAGCACGCTCTTGCGGCTCGGCGCGGCGGGGGCGTCGCCGACCTCCGCCTCCGCGCCGTCCGCGCCGCCGCCGCCGCCCAGCAGCAGCTGCGCCAGGAACTGCTCCTCCTCCCCCGACGCGCCCGTCGCGGTCATCGGCAGCGGCTGCGCCTCGGTGGCGAAGATGGAGAGCGACACCTGCCGCCGCGTGCGCCGCAGGTGGTTCTCGACGAGCGCGTCGGCCAGCGTCGACGACCACTGACTGAAGTTGAGCTGCCGCGCGTCGCCGGGCCGCTGCCCGGGCAGCCGCGGCGCGCTGCGGCGGTACGCCTCCAGCGACTCGAGGTCCGTCTCGCCGCCGCCGGCCGCGACTTGCCCGCGCGGGGCGGCGGCCTTGGCGGCGGCGCGCTTGGTGCCCTGCATGAGCTCCGTCAGCACCATTCCGCGCAGCTGCGTCTTGAGGGCGCGCAGGCCGCCGCTCTGCTTCAGGTGCTGCTGCATCGCCGCCCGCAGCTCCGCCACGGACAGACCGTCCGCCGCCGCCGCCGCCACCGGCGCTGCTGCTGCTGCTGCTTCTCCGTCTGCTTTTGCAGGCGCTGCCACTGCCGATGCCGCTGCCGGACGTGGCTGCGGGGAGCCGTCCGCGGCCCTGGCGCCCCGCCGCGTAGGCTGTGTCCGCGTCGGAGGCGGTGGAGTCTGAGCGGCTTGCCATCTTCCGAAACTTTTCCTCTCTATACGACTCTATGTAGTCGTAGTTGTGTGACAGAAAGTGGTGGTTTTCTATGGTTCAACTTAATATATATATATGGTGCACTGTGCTTCGTTCAAGGCAAGAATATTATGAGCGGCAATAAGCTTTTGGCCCTCACTGTCTTTCTTCGGTGCTGTAGGTAGGTACTGTGAAATCGCTACAGGTTAGATGGAGAAGAGAAAAAAGGGGGGGGGGGAGGGATGAAGGAGAGGCATCACTTACAGTGTCACTACGCAGAAACGAATGGGAAAGCGAAAAGAAACACTGAGTTCATGGAGCTGTTTAAAACAATGCAGAGAAATTCAAAGAGTCAAGCAAGGCTCAGTAACAGTACCATCTCTCTTCTTATCTAGAAAGAAATCTTCTGTGAACTAGAGAAAAAGATTAACAGAAAAGAACACAGATGATGTTTAATGAAAGCTTGCTACTCCTTCATTTCCAACAAAAAGAAGTGCAAGAGCGGGAATAACAATCCATTTCCTTCTGCAGCTCTACAACTCCAGCTCAAAGTACGGCGACTTCCAGATGAGCTCCGAAGCTTTCGTAAACGCCAGCGGGCCCTGCGCCGGCGCTGCGGCGGCCCCCGCGCCCGCAGCGCTGTCAGCGGCGGACGAGACAAGAGCACCGTCGGCGGCGGAGGTGCCGGCGATACCCAAGAGCGTCAGGAGGCCGTTCCACTCGCGCAGCTGACTCACCAGCAGCTGGTTGTCCATCCGGAAGGCGGACATGAACGGCGGCTCCTCCTCCTCTTCCCTCTCCCCAGCGGCAGCACCGCCACCGCTGCTAGTACCATTACCGCTGTTTCCGCTTCTGCGCGGACAAAACTGGCGCTGGTACTGGGCCAGCAGCTCCGCGCGGCGGCGCAGCTTGCCGAGGACGCGCAGCGGCACGGCCCTCAGCACGGCGCGCGCGGTGGGGGAGCAGTCGAGCGTGCCGCTGTTGAAGACCGCCGCCCACCCGCCGCCGCCGGCACCTGCGTGGTGTTGCTGCTGCTGATGCATTTCTGCGGAGCGCACGGAGACAGCCGAGAGCAGCGCGCGCGGCGCCGTCGCCTCCGCCCACCACCGCCGCGACTCCTCCCACAGCGCCTCCACGAACGCTGCGGGGGCGCTCACGCTAGCCTTCTCCTCATCCTCCTCCTCCTCGTCATGCCCCTCTCCCCTTCGCGGCGCTGGCGCTTGGCAGGGCGCCGTGCCGCAGCAGCAGCGGCGGCGGCGGCTCTGGCGGCGGCGGAGAGGGTGGCGGTGGAGGGGAGAAACGCCTGTGCGACGACTAGCAGCACGTCGCGCGCCTCCAGCACGCCCGCCGTGTACGAGGCGGCGCCCATCTGCAGCGCGAGGGCCGCGAGCGCCTCCGCCTCGGCCGCCGCCGCCGGCCGCCGCCGCCCTGCACGCGCGCGATCTGCCGCAGGCGCGCCGCGAGCTGCTCCGACGTCGGCCGCGCGTCGCGCAGCACAGCCTCCATCACGGATGTGCGCCCGCGCCGCAGCGTCGTGCGCGCGACTGCCACCGGCCCCTCCACCTCCGCCGACGGCGCGCGCGGCGCGAGCAGGCACGGCAGCAGCAGCCGCCCCACGTAGCGCTCCGCCGCCAGCCACCGCCGCCGCCGCTCCGCCGGGGCCTCGCCCGCCGCCGCCGCCGCGGCCTCGTCCACGCGCGGGGGGACGGCCACGGCGCTGCGCGGACCGCCGGGGAGGCGCTGGGCGGCGGCGGCGCCGGAGCTGCCGGTCGGCGCCATCAGCAGCGTGACGCCGAACTGCTGCGCGACGGCGGCGAAGAGGGAGTAGGGCGGCAGCGTGAGGTCCCGCGGAGGAGGCGGAGGAGGGGGGGAGGGCCGAGGGCGGCGGCGTGGCGGTTGGCGAGGGGCAGCAGCCACTCGAGGGTGTAGAACTGGTACCCCACCGGCCCCAGCAGCACGCGCGCCTCGCGGCTGAAGCCCAGCGTGCCGTCCTCCGCGTCGCCGGCGATCAGCGCGACGGCCGGGCCCGCCGCCACCGCCGCCAGCCGCCGCTCCAGCAGTGGCGCGCACAGCCGCAGCAGCTCCTGCGCGCGCCCGCCGGTGCGCAGCTGCGACTGCGCGACGACGGCCGCCAGCAGCACCTCCGCCTCGTAGCGCGCGCCGAGCGCCGCGACGGTGTCCGGCGCCAGCATCGCGTCACCCTCGCCGGCCTCGCCCTCCCGCTGGTGCGCGCGCAGGCGGATCATCACCAGCGAGCACTGCGCGCCCGCCGTCAGCGCCGCCTCCACCTCCGCCGCCGTGACGCCCGGCGCCGCCAGCGCGCGCGCCACCGCCTCCGCCGGCTCCCGGTAGTACTCGCTCAGCGTAAAGACCGCCGGCGCGCCGGGCCCGCCGCCCGCCGCGGCCCCCTCCGCGTCGTCGCGGCCGACGCCGCCGGTTGCAGCGGACGAAGAGGAGGGGGCCGTGTCGCCCTCGAGGTGCAGCTCCGCCAGCGCCGCCTGGAAGCTGCCCGGCAGCGCCGCCGTCAGCCGCGCCTTGTAGTGCCGCGGCGCGAGCGCGCTCAGCAGCATGTCGACCCAATGTCGGCTCGTCCAGCGCACGCACGGCGGCGGCGGCGGCGCCCCCGGCAGGCGGTCCAGCTCGCGCGCGCGCCGCAGCAGCCCCGACCACGGCCACTCGAGGCCCACGACGCCCAGCAGGCGCGGCAGCACGTGCAGCACCAGCAGATCCGCCTCCGCCAGCGTCAGTGCCCGCGCCGCCGCGGCCGCGACGGTTGAGGAGCTGTGCGGCGGCGGCACCCCGCCGGCCGTCAGAGCGAAGAGTGCCTGCTGCGCCGCGTCCACCACCGCCGCGCACACGGCGGGCCCCGCGGCGGACCCCGCGAGCCCCGCCTCCGCGCCGTCCTGGTCGAGCGTGCGGCAGCCGGAGATGAGCTGCTCAAGCACCCGCACCGCCGTCAGCCCCGACACGCCCGCGTCGTCTAGCGTGGGGTACAGAGCCGCCGCCGCGGGCGCGTCGGAGAAGGGTGCGTCGGGCTGCAGCAGCACCGCCGCCACCGCCTGCCGCGCCACTGCGGCGGCGTACCGGGTGCCAAGCGCCAGCGCCGCCTCCAGCACGCCACACACCACGCCGCTCGCGCGTGTAAGCACGTGCGCGGCGTCCTTGCCGGCGGCGCCGCGGGCCTCCTTGGCGGCGGGGGCGGCGATCTGCAGCCAGCGCGCGAGGAGGGTGTCGGCGACGGCGCCGCCGCACGCGACGTGCAGCGCCAGCAGGCGCGCGGCCAGACCGGGGCGGCGGCCGCACAGCACCACGCAGAGAAAGCCGTACAGGCGGGCGGTGGCCCACGCGCCGCGCTCGTCCTGCCGAGGGGCCGCGGCGGCGAAGAGCGGAGCGCCTGGACGCGCGAGAAGTAGCAGCGGCGGCGCGGTGGAGCGACGACGGTGAGGAGGCGCTCTCGACAACAGCTGCCATGACACCACGCAGAGGGTCGTCCAGAGCGGCGACGCCTCGGGCGCTATCCTTCTCCTTCTCCGCCGCCCGCCGCAGCGCGTCCCGCGAGAGTGCCCCCGCCGCCGCCGTCGCCGCCGAGGCCCTCCGCCGCCGCCGCCAGGAAGTGGTGGAGCAAGCCGCACTCGCCCGCAGCGCCCGACAGCGCCAGCAGCGACCCCTGCACGGAGGAGGAGGAGGGCATCGCGCCGCTCTCGCTGGGTACCCCCGCCGAAGCGCCCGTCAGCGGTTCCCTCGCCTCTCCGCTGGTTCCGCTGGCAGACGCGGAGTCTTCCATCTCGGCCGCCGCGCGCCCGCACGCCTCGAAGCCGGCGCTGTCAAGGAGGTTGAGGAGCGCCAGCGCGCGCTGCCCGGGGGCAACGGCGCCCAGTAGCGGGAAGAAGTAAAAGTGCCACGCGGAGTGCTCAAGCACCTGCGTCACGGTCGGTGCGGCGTCGGCCATCGTCCTCCGATTAACTTCCGCAACGTGTGACTCCTTCTTTTACTTTGCGTTACAGGTGAACCTCTTGCCAGACACCAAACACAGAGAGACAGAGAGACAGAGAGACAGAGAGACAGACAGAGAGATAGATAGAGAGAGAGAGAGAGAGGGTGGTAAAACTAATGAAATCCTGGTTGTTGAGAGTGTTTGCGTGAAGAAAGATTATAGTAAGTGGTGACAACAGTTGACCGTACTGCATATGAGAGTGAGCACAATAAAACAGGAGCAAACAATAACACGCTTCTTGTGTGGTTTGAAACATTGATGAATCATGCACCAGGGAATGACACAGCCGAAGAGGAGGAGGATGAGAGAGAAAGAAAAGAAAATCAATCACGATTCTCCGCTGTGAGAGACACTTCCGCTCAGCAATCATGTTTACTACAGTTACCAACAAAAAAAATCAAGAGGGCCACAGCCACCCAGCAGCGACAAGTTCATGATTATATAGGGGGAAATAAGAGACGTGAACAATGTGATGTGGTCAGGATCTCGACTATTATCGAAACTAATCAGTCAGTCGATAAGGCAGAGCTAAACATTTGCAAAAACGTCATATACCTAAAAAAAAAAGTGTGTGTGTATGGGTGTGCGAAAACCAAAAGAGAAGAGATACAGATATTAAAGAGAAATAGGGACAATATCGATTAACAGGAAAAAAAAAGAAGTAAATTACTACTTATATATATACTTTGAACTCTCGACATTACTGCATGCTCGCAGAGCCCTCCTAATTCTCTTTCATCAGTGGCTGTTTCAAGACGCCTTTCGAGGGAAGAGAAAAGGAAATCAGAAAGGGAGAGGACCAATGCGCCAATTTGAAACAATGATGAAGAGAACGCGAACGATAACACGAAAGATATTGAAAAAAAAAGCAAGGATATACGATAGCCAACAGGGTTGTGGGAATATATAGGGAGCGAGAGGAGAAAAAAAAAGGAGGAGGGATCGTAGAACGGATTCTAGGTGCAGAGACGTAGCAAAGGATGGAGAGCGAGAGCATGGGAAAGCAGAAATCAAGAACGCGACGACACGTAAGAATGGACTGAGCTCTAGTTCGATTTTTGGTTTCCTGATTTCGTGCCTTTCCTTTATTTATGTCTTGGGTTATTCTTTCATCTTCAATAGAGGAGGCACACAGGCCTTCTTATTTTTTCTCGCTCTCTTTTTGCTTCCTTGCGTCAGCACTCCACATCACATCCTTTTCTAAATGTAGTGATTTAACACGGCGCCCCCAGGCGGGTTTAAATGTTGTATATGTGCTTGACACCGCCTTGCCTTTTTTTTTTCTAATTCGAGAAAAAGAAAGAAAAGCAACAACCCTTGAAATGGGAGAGCGAGAGAGAAAAACCATGATCACGAAGAAACAAACAAACAAACAACGAAAGATGTCGTGTGGCACTCTAAGACCGAAGCCTGAGGCTAGGTGGCCTAGTTGTCCTTGGTGGCCTCCTTGAGCTTGCGCTCGAGCTCCTTCATCTGGCTCTTGAGGTTCTCCACCTCCTGGTTGCGCGCGTTAGCGGTCTCCTTGATCTTACTTCCTGCTCGTTGTGCAGCTTCGCGACGAGGCGGCGGAGGTTCTCGACGTCCTTCTGGTGGGCGTAGCGCTCCTCGGGGGTGTTGATGTTCTCGTCGATCTCGGCCTCGAGCCAGCGGCTGTCGTTGTCGTTGAGGTTCTTCTGCGCCCCCTTGTTGACGTAGCGCGCGCTGGCGGCGGTCGCGGCCGCGGTGAGGCCGGTGTACGCGCCGACGCGGGTGGCAACGAGCGAAGAGAGGCGCTGCATGAGAGCTGGTGTTGGTGGCGAAGAGGTGTGTGTGTGTGTGTGTGTGTGTGTGTGTGTGTTGGCTAGGTTGGCGGAGCGAATCGCTGCGGCGTGGCTGGGAGATCTTTTTTTTTTTGTGTGTGTGTGTGTTTTCGGAAGCAAATGAAAACAAAAAGGGAGAGAGCGAGAGAGGGGTGAGTGATATTCAGGTGTGGCTGAATTCTGTGGAATCGTTTTTAAAGCATTCACAATAAGCTTACTGTCATCCTCATTCGCTTGAGACAGTGAGAGAGGGAGAGGGAGAGAGAGAGAGAGAGAGAGACATGTCAAATAAGTTCAACTACTTGCATACTTTTACTTGATGTTTTAGAAGATGCGTAGGAAAAAGGACAGAACAGAAATACGGCGACATCTAGTGCCCCTCCCCCCACCTCCCTTAAGAGACGGTGGAGGCACCCATGGCGGCCGCGAGGACGCTCTGGTCGAGGGTGACGGTGCCCACCTGTCTGCGCGCCAGGCGCTCCTTGCCCTTCTTCTGGTCGGCCCACTTCTTTTGCTTGCGCGAGATGTCGCCCGCGTGGATCTTCGCGGTGACGTCCTTGCGGTGCGCCTTCACCGTCTCGCGCGCGACGATCTTGGCGCCCACGAGCGCCTGCAGCGGGAGGTCGACGGAGGAGCGGAGGAGGTTGCTCTTGAGGGACGCGAGGATGCGCTTGCCGGCGGCGGCGGCCTCGTGGCGGGGGCAGATGAGCGAGAGCGCGCTGATGCGGGCGCGGTTGATGACGATGTCGACCTTCACGAGGTCCGCCGGGACGTAGGCGGGCTCGTCGTAGTCGAGCGTCGCGTAGCCCCGCGAGCGGCTCTTGACCGTGCTGAAGAAGCCGCGCGCGAGGTCGGCGAGCGGCATCGCGTAGCGCGCCATCACCCGCGCGTCGTCGATGACGCGCATGTCGGTCTGCTCCCCGCGGAACACCACGAGCGCGGCCTGGTTGATCTCGGAGAAGTACTCCTTGGGCGTCACCACCGTCGCCGTGACGACCGGCTCGAGGTACGACTCGGCCCCCTCGTGCGGCCACACCCAGTTGTTCACCGACAGCGGCACCGGCGCCGTCGCCCCGCGCGGGACGTAGCGGTACTGCACCTGCGGCGGCGTGATGAGCACCGACTGGCCGAACTCGGCCAACAGACGGTCCTTGAACACCTGCATGTGCAGCAGCCCGAGGAAGCCGAGCTGCAGGCCCGCGCCGAGCGCCTGGCACTGCACCGCCTCCACCGTCACCGACGGGTCGTTGATGCACAGCTTCTCGACCGAGTCGCGCAGGTGCGACACCATGTCGCCCTCGTCGGGGTAGAAGCCGGCGAAGACGACGGGCTGCACCAGCTTGAAGCCTTTGATCGGCGCCACCAGCAGCGCCTGCTGCTTGTCCGAGGCCGCCGAAGTCTCCGCCGCTGCGGGTGTGGCGGCCTCCTTGCTGTTGCTGCCGCTGCTGCTGCTGCTATCCGCGCCGGCGGCAGTCGCGGCGGCTGGGACCGGCGCCAGCGTGTGGCGGCGTGTGGGGACGGTGCAGAGGGTGTCGCCGATGCGGATGTCGCTCTTCTGCAGCCCCGGGATGAAGACGTAGCCGACCATGCCGGCGGTGAGGGCGGCGGTGGGGTGCAGCGCGGGGTGCATGAGGCCCACCTCGAGCACCTCGTAGCGCCGCCGCGAGTGGAAGAAGGTCACTGTCATGCCGGGCGTCAGCGTGCCGTCCACCACGCGCACCAGCCCGTACACCCCCTCACGCTGCAGCGGCACCCCGTACGTCGCGTCCACGTTCTTGCCGCTCACTCCGCCGCCGCCTCCGCCGACGTGGCTGCCGGAGCCTTTGCCGCTGCCGCTGCTGCCGCTGCTGGCGGTGGTGAGGCCGCCGCTCTCAGCCGTCCAGCAGTCGAAGAGCAGCGCGCGCAGCGGCACCAGCGCCTCCTCCGCCGCGCGCCGCTCCGCGCTGTCGGGGTGCATGTTGGGGAGCTGGCACATGTCGCTGAAGCCCTGGCGGCCGTGCAGCGGCGGGGGCACCGCGTCGACCACCGCCTGGAAGAACTCGGCCATCCCCTTCTTGTGCTTGGCGCTCGTGACGAGCACCTCGCGGCGCAGCAGCCCGGTGCTGTCCTCCAGCTGCTGCAGCGTGCGCTCGACGGTGTCGGCGGCGAGCACCTGGTCCATCTTGGTCAGCACCGGCACAATCGTCAGCTCCTGCTCGAGCACCGCGTAGAACTGCGCCATCGTCTGCGCCTCGACGCCCTGCGACACGTCCACCAGCAGCGCCGCGCCCTCGCTCGCGCCGAGGCTGCGCGACACCTCGTACTGGAAGTCGACGTGCCCCGGGGTGTCGATGAGGTTGATCAGAAACTCCTCCGCGCCGGCCCCGTCGGCGCGCGCGCGCGTGAGGAAGACGGAGCACGTCTGGGCCTTGATGGTGATGCCGCGCTCCTTCTCCACCGCCAGGCGGTCGGTGTAGGTGCCGGTGGCGGCGTCGGGCGGCAGCAGGCCGGCGTAGCGCAGCAGCGCGTCGGTGAGGGTCGTCTTGCCGTGGTCGACGTGCGCGACGACGCTGACGTTGCGGATGTGCGACGGGGGGAAGCCGCGGAGCATCTTGTCCTTGTACGCGATGGCCTCGGCGGCGCTCGCTGGGAGGCGGCGGGGCGACGGCCGCAGCGCGTGCTCCACCAGCACCGAGTTGTACCGCTCGAAAAAGTCCGTGTCAAGACCAACGTCGTCGGCAACGGTGGTGGCGGTAGTGGTGGCCGAGGCCGCCGCGGAGTGGTTGCTGCTGCTGCTGCTAGGAGCACCGGAGCTCCCTCGTGCCTCCCCCGCGTTGACGCCGCCAGCGGTCGTGCTGCACAGCCGACGGGATGCCGTGTGCGTGCCCACATACCAAGGCAGCCGTTGCCGTACGCAGGCGAGGCAGGCGTATCTGTGACGCCCCAGAGGCGCCATCATCCGCATGTTCCACATGCCCTACAGTCCAGCTTTCAAGGTGGAAAAGAATACTATTGTTGCTTTCAGGCAATTTTTTGCTGACTGATCGCTCTATACGTGTTGCGAAGCATGAATCGTGACAGAGTTCATGAAAGAGAAAGAAAGAGAGAGAGGGAGAGAAAAAGTGAATAGCTCTGGTACTGCGCTTACTAGGACTGAGCGAGAGAAAGTGTGTGGACACCATGCATCTGCGCGAATATTAGGGCAACGTCCTCTGAATAATGGTAGACATTTCAAAGATAAAGGAAGTGACACACTCACTGCAATTCGTTGTTCAGTGTCATTCGTTTCAACCGCAAGGTACAGTGAATACGACTTACATCGTGAGAGCGCTCACCATTTCATGGCTTTTGCTTCCACGTATTTCATTTTCATGCAATGATGATTTATATAGTTATTCAAGTGCAGGTAGAGAGTGGACTATAAAAAACAAAAGGAAACGAAGTAACAAGAAGAAAAATGAAAGAATCAGGAATACATATGGATCTTTACATGCGTGGGTGTAGCTATAACATTTTGATACAATACATATGTGATGTCTGTGTGCTACAGACGTCTCTAACGAGGGGGTGCCGCGACAACAAAAGTGAAGACGACGATAACAACAACGAAAAAGGAGGCACTCCACACGAAACAAACCTCTGTCGCTACTGCGTGCTCTCGAGGTGGTGCTGCGGGAGCTGCCGCAGGCTGTTGGCGATCATGTCCTTCTTGCGCTGCCGGCGCTGCGCCAGGCCCAGCTTGAAAGACGAGCCCGCCGGCTGCTGCGACGACGGCGGCGCTGGCGCGCGGCCCCGCGTGCTGCCGGCGGACTCCGCGAGCGCCTTGACGCGGGAGGCGCGCATCATCGTCTGCGCGGCGGTTTCCGTCAGCGGCGGCGGCGCGCTGTGCGGCTGGCGCGCCTGCGGGTACGAGCTGGCGAACTCCCCGTGACCAGGGCTGGCCGCGGCGGCGGCGGCGGCGGCGGCGGGGGTGTCGGGGGCGTCGGAGGGCATGCGGAATCCGCGGGTGGCGGTGGCGGTGGCGGCGAGCGCGCGGGCGCGCTGCGTGGCCTCCTTGACGTCGTCGTCGCCGCAGTCGCGGACGGTGCCGTCGTGGCGCACGGAGCGGCGGAAGGCGCGGTCGACGCTGGCCTCGGCAAAGGCGCGGCCCTGCTCCTTGTGGCTCTCCGCGAGGCGCTCCCCCAGCGTGCGCGCGAGCTCCGCGGGCGGGGGCGGGCCGCCGGCGCCGCGGCTGCGGGAGGCGGGGGAGCCAGCACTGCCGCCGCCGCCGCCGCTGGCCGGGCGCGGGTACTGCTGGTGCGGCGTCTTCCAGGCGCCGGAGACGCTGGTGGCGCCCTCGGGGTGCCGCAGGCGCGAGACGAGGAAGCGGTCGAAGAGCTGCCGCTGCTGCTCCGCGTCGGCCTGCTCGCTCAGCGCCACCAGCTGCGTCATCTCGCTCCCGCGCGCCGCCACGTCGCCCAGCACGCGCCGCAGGCTCCGCCGGTCCGGCGACGTCGGCCGCATCGCCACGGAGGCCGTCTGCAGCGCGACCTGGCTGCGCTTGCGCGACCCCAGCGTGCGCGTCGAGGCACCGCCCTGCCGCCCGCCGCCGGGCAGCTCCACGTGCGCCGTCTCGGCCATCGCGCAGCACAGCTCGTCGCACACCAGCGACGGCATCGCCGCCATCGCGATGAGCTGCGCGCGCTCCGCCGCCGACAGCGCCACCACGGACGGCGGCTCCGCGGCGGCCGCGGCGGCGCTGGCGTCTCTGCTCTGCGCGGCGGCCGGCGGGGCGGCGGTGGTGGAGCCGTGCGGCGACCCTTGGCGGGCGCCGGCGGCGCTGCTCTCGGCGGCCGACACGACGGTGGTGCGGAAGCGCTCGAAGCCGAAGGAGGCGAGGCAGCTGTACGCCTTGATGCCGACGCCGAAGCAGCGGTCGAGGATGGTCGCGCTGAGGCGGTGCCGCAGCTCCTCGTTTGCGGTGTCCTCGATACTGATGAGGGCGATCATGCTGCCCGTCACCGCCTCCTTCTCGTCCGGCCGCAGGAAGCGCGAGAGCTCCTCCATGGTCGTCTCGTCGCTCTCGTTGTACATGACGCGCTTCTCCTCCTCGCCGTCGTCGGTCTTGAGGTAGCGGTAGTAGCTCAGCACCTCCTCGCGCCGCGGCACCTCCTCGGTGCGGCTCATCTTCTGCCGCAGCAGCCGCCGCACAAACTCCCGCTTGAGGGCGCGCTTGATGTACTTGCGCACGTGCACCCCCAGCGCGTGCAGGCCGCACACGTCCGCCGACGCCGCGTCCGCCGCGGGCCCGCTCCTGGGGCGCGACGCGCCGGCGGCCGAGCTTTTCTCCTCGTCGTCGTCGCTGGTCGCCGCGTCCTTGGCGGCTAGCTCGGCGGCGAACTGCGCCTCGGCCTCCTGCGCGGAGCACGCCCAGACGCTGATGAGCATCTGCGGCGCGCTGAGGAAGGTGAGGGTGGCGCTGGGGTGCGGGATGGCCGCCGCGGCGCCCTGCGAGCGCTTCTTCTCGAGGCGGCGGCTGTGCCAGCGCGCGAAGGCGGCGCAGGCGGCCGGGCTGCTGCTGAGCAGGTCCGAGAGCAGCGTCAGCGCGTAGGCGAGCGCCTCCCGGAAGAGGCGGCGGCGGGCGGCGAGCTCGTCGGCCCCGCCCTCCACCAGCGCGTAGGCGCGGCGCATGTCGCGCGTCTCCCAGTCGAAGATGCCAAAGTCGCGGAAGGCCTCCTTTTTGCGGCGGCCGTGCCACTGCCCCTTGGTCACCACCGGCTCGTAGTCGCGCACGATGACCGTCGGGTCGCGCCCATAGCGGTACGCGCTGCTCGTCGCCGCCGCGTTCCAGTTGGCCGGCACCAGCGCGTCGCCGGCGGCCGCGAGCGCCTCGACCAGCTGCAGCAGCACAAACACGCCGTCGACGTCGACAAAGGCGGCCTCGTTGGCGGCGGTGCCGAGCACCAGCGAGCGCGCCACGTCCAGCACCGAGTAGATGAGGTCGAGGTGCTGCATCAGGTGCGCCTCGCTCAGCGGCGGCGCGCGGGTGGCGGCGGCGGGGGCCGACAGCGCCTGGTACTCCCCCACCCCGACGCCGCGGCGCGACTCGGGCGAGGCGGCCGCGCGCCACATCCACCGCACCAGCAGCCGCACGCCGCCCACCTCCGCGAAGTCAAAGGGGATCTGCAGGATGTCCTCGCGGGAGCTCGAGAGCAGCAGCGTGCGGCGGTGCGCGTGGCGGTGCTGCTGCTGCTGCCACGCCCGCTCCCGCAGCCCCGACGCGACCGGCGAGCCGACGCTGCTGCTGCCGGTGCCGCCGCCGCGGCCCTGCGACGAGCGGCTCGGCCACGCGTCGTCGAGGCCCCGCGAGCCCACGCTCGCTGTCGCGGTGCCGTCGTCGTCGTCGTCGCGGTCGTGCGGGTGGCGCTTCGCCGGCGCCCACTCGCGGATGCCGCCCGCCTCCGCCAGCACCGCGTCGCCCATGTTCGCGAGGAAGTTGAGGCACTCGAGCGCCACCGTCAGCGAGCCGCGCTGCAGCAGCGACGCGCCCATCGTCGGCAGCTCGCTCGCGCCGCCGCCGCCGCCGCCGCCCGCCTCCGCGCCGCCCCACTGCTCAACGGGGTGCCGCAGACTGCTCTCCTGCGTCGGCGGGGCGGTGGCGCGGCGGCCGTCGCTGCTCGCCTCCTCGTCCGCGTAGCGCGCGCCGCTGCCGTCGGTCGCTTCGTCGTCGTCCTCGTCGTCGTCGCCGGCGCCGCCGTTGCCGGGACCGCCGCGGCGGGAGTGGAGGAGAAACTCGTCGCCGGCGTTGGCGACGGCGCCGCCGGCGGAGCGCCCCGCGAGGCTGTCGGCGAAGGCGGCCATCGCGCGCGAGAGGGTCCCCTGCCCGGCGCCGCCGGAGGTCCCGAAGGCGTGCGCGTAGACGCTCTCGAGCAGCGTGACGAGCAGCGGGGTGAGGCCGGGGGTGCGCACCAGCAGCGCCCGCACGTGGGTGTTGCGGGCGTAGGTCTTGGAGGAGTGGCTGCAGCGCGCGACGGTGGCAAGCAGCAGCAGCGCCATCTCCTTGAGCGGCTCCACCGTCGCCGGGGCGTCGTGGATGTAGTGCAGCGCGCACTCGACGCCGCCCGCCTCCAAAAAGTGAAGGTCCGCCCCAACGTACAGCACGTCGTCGTCCTCCTCGTCCTCGGAGTCGTCGGCCCCCAGCGACACGTCCTGCCCGCTGTTGCCGCTGCCGCCGGAGGCGTCGTTCTCGGTGGCGGCGGTGGTGTTGCTGTCGCTGCGGCTGCCCCCGTTGGCCAGCGGGTCCGCCGCGGTGGTGTTTTCCGCGCCGTCCTCGCCGTCCTGCGGCGGCTCCGCCTGCCGCTGCGTCTCGTCCAGCTCGATCTCCTGCACGCTGCCGCCCCTGGAGGACATGTCCACCTCCACCACGCCAGCGGCCGCCGCGGCGCGCGCCTGCAGGCGGCGGAGGGCGCCGGCGGTGACGAGCACGTCGGCCTCCTCGCCGTAGCACTCGCGGTTGTACTGCGCGCACTCGACGAGCGCCGTGAGCAAGCTCCAGCACTCGGCCTGCAGCGTCAGCAGCTCCTCCGCCGTCCACGCCACCACCGCCGGCGCGTCGCACGCGAGGTCGAGGTACTGCAGCAGCACGTCCACGAAGCCGAGGCGGCACAGGTCCACCAGCAAGAAGCCCTCGTACAGCGCGGGGCGCGAGGGGCGCCGCCCTTCCTCGTCGCCGGCGCGCCACCGCTGGCACGCGTCGAAGACGTGCGTCGCCTGCCACTCGCAGAAGAGCTCGAGCGCCTGCCAGCCGAGCCGCTTGAACTGCAGGTTGTCGCGCCGCAGCGTCGGCGACGCCACGCCGTGGAAGCGCAGCTGCTGCGGCCGGAGGGTGTTCTGCGAGAGGAGGGGGATGTCGTAGCGGAGGGCGGCGGCGGCGGCGGGGCGCCCGCCCGCCTCGTCGGCGGCCACCTCGGGGCCGCACAGCAGGTCGAAGAGCACGAGCGCCATGGCGTTGATCGCGTCGACGGTCGAGTTGGGCAGCGGGCCGCGCCGGAGCGCCTCCTCAGCCGCGGCGGCGGTGGCGGGGTCGCCCGCCGGGCCGCCGCCGCCACCGCCACTGCCAAAGTCATCGTCGAGTGGCGCGAGTGCCATCCAGGCGGTGACGACGGCGGGGTTGCCGAGGGAGTCGGTCACCGCGGGGGCCGCGCGGGCCGCCAACCGGCGTGCGTCGCTGCGCAGCAGGAAGCCGATGAAGATGCAGAGGTCGTTGCGGAGCTCGCGCTGCGTCAGGCGGTGCGACGCGTTCAGCTGGTTCACCAGCGCCTGGAAGAGGTGCTCCGTCGCCGTGGGGCTCGCCGCCGCCGAGCTGCCATCCTGGCCGCCGCCCCCGCTGCTGCTGCCGACACCCGCCCCGCGCTCCCCCCGCGGGGGACGGCGGTCGTAGAGGATGGCTTCGGCGGTGGCCTCCGGGGCGAGGCGCATAAGCGACCACATAAAGTCGACGCACGACGAGCTGCACGGGTCCCCGGCGGCGCAGCGCGCGAGGGTCGCGACCGTGAGCACCGCCACGCGCGGGTGCAGCACCGACCGGATGTTGGCCTCCAGCCGCTCCTCCTTGCTTTTCCCAAACGCGCTCCACTGCGGGCCGCCGCCGCGTGATGCCCGGCTCTTACTCTTGCTCCCGCTCGCTCCCGCCCCCGTCGCCGCCGCCGCGTCGCGCGTGTCCTCCTCCATCTCGTCGGCGTCGGTGGCGCGGGCGTAGGAGGCGATGGAGAGGAGGTGGTGGAAGACGTCGAGCATCCCCATCACCTCGCGCTCCTCCGCCGCCGACATGACGCCGCGCAGGGTGTGCTGCGCCTCCTCCTCCTCGTGCGCGTCCTCCCCGTCCGGCGCGTCGTCGGCGGCTGTGGCGGTGGCTGTGGCTGTGGCTGGCTGCGCCCCCCGCGCGCCGCCGCCGCCGTCCTCCTCGTCCGTGTCGGTGGAGTCGTCGGCGCCCGGGCGCAGGCGGCGGTGCGCCCTCTCGCGCTCGTAGGCCTGCACGTGCGGGGCAGTGACGGGGTTGCGCGACTGCTTCGCGTCGAGCAGCAGCGCCTGCGCGGGGGCCTCAGCAGCCGCCGCGAGCACCGGGTTGCGCAGCATTTCTTCGTTGTTGGCCGTCGGCGAGGTGCGCTTAAAGGTGTCGCGCGCGCCGCCGCCGCCGCCGCCTGGCGCTCCTCCTGCTCGCGGCGGCGCGCGCGCACGACGGCGTGGTCGAGCAGGTGTCCCCAGCGCCGCACCAGCCGATCCGACAGCGCGTGCTGCTGCAGCGCCAGCTGCGCGCAGGTGCTCTCCACCAGCGTGTCCGGCAGCCCGCTCGCGTCGTAGAGTGGCTTGTGCGCGGCGGTCGGAGGGGCGGCCTTGCCGGCGGCGGAGGCGACGCGGCCCTTGCGCGTCTTGCCGGAGCGGCCGGTCGCGAGTGCCTTGTCCAGCTTCGCCTTGCGCTCGTGCGCGCGGCGGTCGAAGAGGGCGAGCGTGTTGCACAGCGCCTCCACCGCGGCGGCGCGCACGGCGGCCGTCATGGCCTGGTGCTGCGGCAGCGTGAGGCCCCCGAGGCGCCGCTCGCGCTGCCGGCGCGCCTCCGCCACCGTCGGGGGCTCCTCCTCGCCCTCCACGCCGTCGGCGCCGGGCAGCGGGCCGCAGAGCCGCAGCGAGTGCACCTCCGCGATGATGCTAGTAAGGCGGTCGGCGAGCAGCTCCACCGCGCGCGGCAGGCACTGGTGGTCGGCCGGCGTCAGCAGCGTCAGCGGCTGCGCGCAGTGACGCAGCAGCGCGAGCAGCGCCGCCGGCACCGTGTGCAGCGTGTTGGCCTCCACCTCCGCGCGCCGCGTGAGGGGGGCAGCAGCCGACGCCGCGGGCGCTGCGGGCACCGCTGGCGCCGCAGCTGCTGCTGCTGTCGCGCCGCCACCGCCGTTGGCCGCGGTTGCTGTGGAGAGGGCGGCCCCCGCGTCCCCCGGGCCCGCCATGAGCGCGGGGAGGTAGCTGGACACGGGGATGTCGGCGAGGCGGGCGGCGCTGGCGGTGCTGCCGGCGTGCGCGGCGTCGCGAGCCCCAGCGAAAGTCTGGTGCTGCTGGCGCTCTGTTGGGGCCGCGCCCGCCGCCGCCGCCGCGCCCGTGGCTGGCGCTGCCTCCTCCTGCGCGGCGGTGGTGCCGGGGATGAGGTACTTGTTGCCGTCGCTGTGGCGCAGCAGCTTGCCCTTGAGGAGAAACGACTGCAGCGCCTGCATCACGTCCGCGAGGCCGCCGACGACCATGCTGGGGGTGAAGCCCAGCAGCTGCACCTCGCCGCCCGCGCCCCCGGGTGGCGGCGGCACCCGGAAGAGCTCGAGCAGCTCCTGCGTCAGACGCACGTGCCGCTCGTAGTGGCGGCTGCTGTGCTCGTCCGCCAGCTGCGCGCGCAGCTCCGCAACGTGCTGCGCGAGAAGGTCCGCGATCGCGCCGACACTGCACGGCAGACCCATGTTGGCGGCCGTCGCGCCCTCTCCGCCCTCTCCGCCGTCTCCGCCGCCGCCGCCGGGCACGGGGACGGTGCCGAGGCTGCGCGTGGCGGTGTTGTCGAAGGGGTCGGCGGCGGTGCGGCTGAGAAACTCCTCGCGGTTGAGGGAACACGCGAAGCACTCGCGGAAGGCGCCGTCAACAGCCGTCTTGGCCGTCTTGGTCTTCTTCTTCTTCGTCGTGTCCCTTTCCTTGCCGTTGTCGGCGGCGTCGTGCGTGTGCGGGAGGGAGAGCGAGCCGGGCGGCATCGCCACCGCGGCGCTCGCGTCATTGTGGTTATCGTCGCCGTCGCCGCCGTCGTTATGCTCGGCGGCGGGGTCGTCCGCGGGGGCGGGGGCGCGCGCGTAGTAGTAGTCGCACACGCGGCGCGCCAGCACCTCCGCGCGGCTGCGGCGGTCGAGGGCGGCGCGGGTGGTGGGGTCCGCGGCGGCCGCCCCGCCCCGCCCCCCGTGCCGCTGCTGCTGCTGCTGGAGGCCTTCGCGGGCAGCGGCGTACGGCGCCGTGTTGTCCGCAATGCTGATCGCACGCTTGGTGAACTGGTGCGTCGAGCGGAGGGTGAAGTCCATTGCGCGTCTGCACACTACTAGAGGAAGGGAGAGGAAGGAAGGAAGAGAGAGAGAGAGAAACGACTGTGAACACCTACCTGCCTGTAACCGCACGCTCGTGTGTGTGTGTGTGTGTGTGTGTGTGTGTGTGCTCTTGGCGACTAATTAATATGTTGTGGAAGGAAGGGGAGGGGTGAGGAGAAGCAAAAGTACGCGTAACAAGAGAAAAGTAAGGTGAAAGGCGCTTCGGTGCAGACTACACTAAATCTAAGTAGTTTTTTTCTTTGCTCTTCTGCTTTTTTTTTCTTCCTGCAGTGGTTTGGTCGTGTGGGGAGGATAACAACCGAAAGAGAGAGAGAGAGAGAGGAGGGGATAGTTTGTGGAGAGAGTGAATGGACGAGAGGTGCAGTACGAGAGCACAGAGCGAGAGTCCACTTTCCTGAGACCTGATCACGACGCGCTCCCCACGCACCAATTTATGATATGCGGCAACGTCAAGTGACCGTGGGACAGAAGAGAAATAATTGCCAAGCGTATTATCTGCATGCGTTAGTTCCTCCATTACCTGTTGTTTTTTTTTTATTTCCTTATCAAAGAAAGGGGAAGACAAATTCAGAGAAAAAAGAGATAAAGAAAAAGAGAGAAAGTAACATTATTAGGGAAACCTTTAAAATTAATTACAGTCGTACATGCATTTTTATGTTGCTATTGCGTCTGCATACGCAACTGATTAGTTTATAATAATGAGAAATGTACGTACGAACATCCACAGCTGACTGCGGCACAGCAAAATTAGCTATCACATTCTTATTTTCGTCTCTTTCATTTTTTTTTTTTTGGAATCCTGGCTTCTTGTCTTGTCCATAGTTTATTATTGTGTTTCCTTCTCTTTGGCAACTTTTGATGGCTGACTCGCAGGCGAAGAATAAAACATATTCTGCCGAAAGAGAATCTGAAGAAAGAGAAAAATGGGAAGGAGTGGAGGGAAAACAAAACAAGCAATGAATTCCGTCACGGCAGTTATTTGTTTTATTCTCCGTTTCCGCCAACCTCTGCTTTCGGCCTCGCTCGTATGCGTGAGCACCTCGCAACAAAACAAGAGAGGCAAAAGTACAAATGAGATGGAGAGGAGGGAGATAGATAGAGCGAGAGAGGGAGGGAGAGAGAGAGAGAGATGGAGATAGATTGATAGATAGTTAGATAGTTAGATAGATAGAGAGAAAGAGAGAGGGAGAGAGAGAGAGAGAGGAGTAAATGCGAAAGTGCGGAGGCGAGATGTAGAAAAGGAGCAAAAAAAAAAATATCTTTTGAGCCCGTATTTCCAGGTGTCTGACGAGTGTGCCAACACGAGATAGCTGGATTTATGTGTATATTTTTCTGTTCGAATAGAAAGACCTTTTGACACTAATATAGTTCTCGAATTTATGTTTTCTTTTTTTTTTCCTCGACATATTTTCTTACTCTCAAGTTGATGAAGAAAAATAGAGCGAAATATATTTTTGAATGAGTGTATTTTTGAAGAGGGGGGGGGGGAGGGGGAAGTGGCCGCAAATCAGAATTGCAATTTCTGTGAAAAAAGTTATTTGAAGGATCGGCGGAAAAATGGAAAGAAAAAGAAATGTTAAATCAAAATTTAAAGGGAAAACAAAGGAGAGTCACTTTGATAAGAGAAGAATTTCCGGAAGAAAGTGTGACTACAGAAACGAGCAAAATGGAAGAAAAAAAAGAAGGCAAATCAAAGAATGGGGCGGCCATCCTCCCCCGTTCATTCAATGTGTGTGCTTGCAGGTTTGCAACTGTTGCTGGAGTGCACACTGCAACAGATTTTAACAAGTGAGAACAAAAAACAAAAGAAAGAAAGAAAAAAGAAAACAGTGAGAGGGCAAAAAAAAAAAAACTGTAATGAGGGAAGGGAATAAGGGAGGGGTAACAAAAAAAAGCAAAACAAAAAAAGAAACACAGTAACAAACTTAAGAGTGTCAGCGTTGCTCTGTCATCAACTTAAAAATGTAATTGAAAAAAAGGAAAAAAAAAAGGAAATCATTAAAGACAGATACACCGACGAACTCGAAAGATGAGTGTGTGCGTGTGTGTGTATGTTGAAAGAGAAGCGACGCCTCACATCGCGGAAAAATTATAGGACGGCTGCGCTTAAATACTCACGACTGCAGCCGTCAAAAAACAAAACAAAACAAAACGCAAAAACAAAACAACAGACAGACACAGAGAAGAAAAAAAAAAAGAGGAAAAAAAAGTGGCAGAAGACAGGACGAAAAAAAAGGAGAAGAAAGAAGGAAGAAGAATATGGATAATATCGATAGTGGTAACAATCATAATATAAGCCATGCTGACGAAAATCAATTGTTGGATGAAGCGAAAAAGGTTTTGTAACAGGGGAAAAAACAATGAAGCAAAAGCAAACAAGTAAACATCGGAAGAAACGGGCAAACTGCACACCTGTGATTTCGGAAGAATTGATACTCAGAAGGGAGATGATAGGTGCCGATAGTCAAAGCACGATACATATATATATATTCAAGTGGATTAAAAAGAGGGAAACATACATATCTTTATGTATATACGGGCAAAAGGGAAAGAATACAATAAGTGCTAAAAGGTGAAAGAAAACGTAGCGAAGAAAAAAAAAAGATGGTAAGTAAAAAAAAAAAAAACCAAAACAAAACAATCTAAAACGTATCGATAGTCTATAGTGATGCGTTGCATTGTTTTGTTGATAGTTTTATTTCTTTTCTTTTAATATACTTATGTTTTTTTTTCCTTCCATCAAATGCCTCTGCAGTTTCTAATCGTTTTCTATTCATTTTACTTTAAGCGAATTAAGCAAGCAGCTATTGAGAACAGGGGGAGAGAGAAAAAAAATGAGGGAGAGAAATGTAAAGCAACAGAATGAAGTAATTAGAAAGGTAAAAATAAAAAAGAAGAATCCTGATCTTTTTAGAGCGGCGAAAATAGCAGCCATATGTTTTAGGGGAAAGAAACAAAAAACAATTAGGATGAGATAAAAAAGAGGGGAAAGTTAGTGAGTGCAGCAACGGCATCATCAGCAGCAACATAAACAGATGCTGAGAAATAGAGGGAGGTGGGGGTTGAATGGGTGAGTGGGTTCATTTGCAAAAGACGGGTGTTGGAACGCGACGGGAAAACGGTGCGTGGGAAAGAAAAAACATAAACAACAACACCATCACCAACTTTCTTCTTCATTTTTGTATTTTCACGCGGGTTCCCTTGTTTCTTTTTTCTCTTGCCTCTTCCCATCTCTGTTGTTGACAGATATATTAATGTTGAAACAATGCCCCTTTCCTCCCCAAATCGCCCCCCCCCCCGCCTCCTCTCTCTCTCTCTTTACGAGGCGAAGTGCTTGCCGCCCGTGGCCGAGGCGTCGGCGCCCACAACGGCCGTCGCAGGAGCAGCAGCAGCAGCAGCAGTATTATTATTATTGTTGTTGGCGCCGGCGTGGGTGTAGGCGAGGACAACCTCGACGTCCGGGCGGCGGGCCTGCAGGCGCGCGACCGAGGCGGCGCCCTCGCCGTCCCCGCTGAAGGCGGCGGCGCTGAGCACGACCTTCTGCAGCGCCGGCACGCTCGCGAGGCCGTCGACGCGCGTGACGCCTTCGCAGCCCTCGAGGTAGAGCGCGGCGAGGGGGCAGGCGCCGCCGGGCAGCGCCGCCGCGGTGGCCGCGAGCCCGTCGATGGCCTGCTGCGTGATGGCCGTGTGTGAGAGGCGCAGCGTGCGCAGCGCCGGCATCGCCGCCAGCAGCCGCGCCGCGCCGCCGTCGCCGCCCTGCGCGCTGAAGCACGCGAGCGCGCCGCAGCCGTCGAAGTCGAGCAGCTCCAGCGCCGGGAAGGCGCGCGAGGCGCCGGGGACGTGCAGCAAAAAGTCGAGCGACTCCATCGTGGGCACCGCCGCGGGCTCCCCGGGGACGCGCAGCAGGAAGTCGAGCGACGTGAGCAGGGCGTTGTCCTTGCCGTTGAAGTTCTTGAGGGCGGTGGTGCCGCCGTGCTCCCCAAAGCGCAGCCCGGGCATGTCCGCAAAGGCGATGCCGTCGACGTTGATCGTGAGGAGGTGCCCGCCGATGACCTCGAGCACCCGCGCGACGCTCGCGACCGCGATGTTGCCCGAGTAGCGGCAGTAGAGCAGCTTCAGCTCCCGCAGGTTGCTCAGCGACGAGACGTCGGTGATGTTGGGGCAGCTGTTGAGCGCGAGGCGGCTCAGCTGCTGGCACCCGCGCGCGATGGCCTCGAGCGACGCGTTGCCGATGCCGCAGCCGCTCAGGTTCAGGTCGAAGAGATAGCTCAGCCGCGAGAGCGCCGACGCGTCGGTGACGAGCTCGCAGCCGCACAGGTTGAGGCGCGAGAGGCGCTTGTTGTGCGCCGCGATGAGCTGCACCACGTCGTTGGTCACGTGCGTGTTGCAGCCCCTGCAGGCTCAGCTTCCACAGCTGTTTCAGGCGCGCAAGGGGCTCGAAGCGGGTGATGTTCTTGCAGCCTTTGCAGTTGAGCTCCTTCACGTACGCCTGCTGGCTCGCGCACTCGAGGCTGTCGTTGTTCGCACGCACCGGATCCAGCGTGAGCGCCGTCATCATGTTGTTGTTGTTGTTGTTATTGCTGTTGTTATTGTTGTGGTTGGGGTTGCCGCTGTTGCTCTGCGACACAAAGTGCTGCGTGATGGCGTTGCTGGCGAGGCTGCCGTGCGCGCCGCCGCCGCCGCCGCCGCCGCCGCCCTTGCCGCCGCCGCCTCCCGCAAATGAGCCCCCGCCGACGTAGTTGTTGGCCATCGGGGCGACGAGGCCGTCGGCGGCGAGGGGCATGTAGTAGCCGACGTAGGCGCCGCTGGCGGCGGCGGTCATCATGGTGGTCGGCGAGCCCGCCATCGCCATGACGCCATTGCAGGCGAAGAGGGAGTTGGGGTTTGGCGGCGGCGGCGGCGCGAGGGGCGGCGCGCCCGGGTCGGAGGTGGGGAAGCCGAGCTGCGCCTGCTGCTGCTGGCTGACGACGGGCGACACGGTTGGCGTCGCGAGGCCGGAGGCGAACATAGCCATCACCGCCTCGTCGCGCATGCGCTGCTGCTGCTGCGCGTCGGGGTAGGCGGCGAGCGGCGCCCCGGCCGGTGTGTTGGCGTCGCCGGTGCCGCCGCCGCCGGTGGAGGACGACTTGCCGTCGTCGCTCGCGCCGGAGGAGTGCTTGTTCTTGTTACCCTTACTATTGTTGTTATTACTGTTGATGTTGCTGCTCGTTTTGCTGCTGTTGGCGCCCGGGACCCCCGCGAAGGACGGCACGGTGGCGCGCACGGGGGAGCCGCTGCCGCCGGGGAGGCCGAAGTGTGGCGTGCCGGCGCCGCTGGCGCTGCCCATCGGCTTGGGCATCCCGTACCCCAGCGGGTTCCCCAGCGACGCGTCCGGCGGCGGTGCCAAGCCGACGACCATCTGCGGCGGCGGCGGCGGCGGGGGGGCGCCTGGCAGCGGCATCAGTGGCATGCCGCCGCCGCCGCCCGTGGCCCCGCTGCCCGCGCTGCCGGCGGCGGCAGGGAAGATGGCGGCGCTGTAGGCGGCCAGGTACTGTTCCAGATGCTCCACGCGCTGCGTCAGGAGCTGCACCTGCCCCTGCAGCGAGTCCACCCGCTGCTGCAGGTACGCGCTGTTGCTGTTGTTGGCGTTGTTGGCGTTGGAAAACGCAGCCTGCTGCTGCTGCTGCTGATTCTGATTCTGATGCATTTGGCCAGCGTTTTGATGTCGGTGGGAGTTTTTATTTTTCTTTTTGGTTTTTGTAATGTATAAAAAAGCTTGCTTCGGTTGAGTTTTTACAACCACAAGGAAGGGTGCTAGCAGTTTTTTTTTGTCTTTTTAAATGAAAGAAAGGCGAAACGCCGAATGCGGAGAACAAATGAAGACAAAAAGAATAAACAAAACGATAAATTAAAAACACGTGCGTCGGTGATGGTGTCTAGTTTTGGTGCCTCGTCTTGTATTCGTTATTTGTTATTTGCTATGTATATATGGTTATTGTGTTGTTGAGGTGCTGCGGAGGCAATATATGAAGGTACACTCACGCACACACACACAAACAAACAAACAAACAAAAAGAGCAAAGAGAGAAAAGTCAAAAAAAAAAAGGAAGAGCTAAGAGGATCTGTGTGGGTCTGCACAGACAGAGTTCAATTATCTTCTTTTTTTTTCCATTTTTGAGGAGGATGAAAAGGGATAACAGAATAAAGAGATGAAACAAAAGAGGCGCGTGAGCGGTGTACTGAGTGAGCGGAGAAGAGGAATTCCCGCAAAAGACAGGGTAAACCTTCGACACTGTCATCATCAGCAAGGGAATACACGCGACAAAACTAGAACATACACACAAACAAACCATCAGGAAAAAAAAAGTACGACGAAAGAACAATAAAAAGTCAGGAGGTGGAGGGCGAAAAACACTATCACAGGGAAGAACGTTGGGGTAAACCGCTGAGACATTCCTACATTCGGTAGATACGTTCCCGTTTTTTTTTTAAATGTTTCGTTGAGAGAAGCACCCGAGAGCTCAATAAGGCCAAGTTGTGTGTGCTTCTGTAGACAGCAAGGTGCGACGCGGTGGAGATATCACCCATCAACTATAGGAGGAGAGAAACAAAGACGACTCACGTAGAAGCAAAGTGTGAGTGTATGCAAAGAAAAAAAAAGTGGTTGTACGCAGATGTAGGGGAAAGGTAACCATAAATGTAACAGATAATAGACAAAAAAGTGCGGGCGCCTACGTCTGAGAGTTGGTGTGGGACGCGAACGGGGGAGGAGGAGAGAGAAAAAGAAAAGCGATTTACTTGAGATCAAACTCCTCTTCGTTGTTCTCCACACCTGTCTGGGCCCCAGTACCAGTACCAGTAGCAGTACCACCGCCAGCTGCTGCGGCCACGCCCGCCGCGCCCGCCGCGCCGCCGCCGCCGCCGCCGCCGGGGAGCTGCAGCTGCTTGGCCATCTTGGTGACGTCTGGGATGATAAAGTTGAGGGGGTGCTGCGCCTTGGCCTCCTCGAGCATCTCCGGCTCGCCGTCGCGGAGGGCGGAGATGAGCGCCTGCGCGGCGCTCTCCTCGGGACTGCCGCCGTAGCCGAAGACGGTCGTCAGGTTCGCCTGCTCGTCCAGCGCCCACGTCACGCCGTCGGCGAGGGAGGCGGAGGGCCCCCCGGGGGCGGCGGCGGCCGCGCGCGGCGAGTAGAGGCACATCACGATGATCTCGAGCCCCGCCTTGGCCGCGTTGGTGGGCTGCTGCAGGATCTTGTAGAGGTTGCGGTCTTCCTTGTAGCGCATGTTGATGGGGCTGTAACGCTGCTGCTGCTGCTGCTGCTGCTTGGCCTTGTCCGTGTCGTCGCCGCCGCCGCCGCCCTGCTCCTCCTCCTCCTCGCCGCCGGGACCCACGAAGCCGAGGGCGTGCTTGGTGGCCCACACGGCGGCGCGCAGGTCGCCGCCGTCGCGCAGGAGGTGCAGCACGAGGCTGCGGTACAGGTCGGGTAGCGCGTAGGCGGCGAGCTTCGCCGGCCCCTTCTCGCTGGCCGTCTCAACAAGGCCGCGGTACGCGCGGATGGCGGCGAGCGTGCGCGCGACGTACCCCTCGCGCACCGTGCGCAGCAGCGCGGGGTCCTTGCCGGTGGCGGCGAGGTAGCGCGCGAAGAGCCGCAGCGCCTCCGCGGCCTTGGCGAGAAAGACGGCGTGGCGCTCCATGTTCACCTCGTCGCGGTACATGCGCGCGGCGGTCTCGCTCTGCTGCACGGCCTGCTGCAGCACGCGCAGCGCCGCCGCCTCCGCGGGGCTGCCGGCCGCGGGCCCGTGGTACGCCGCCGCGTTCTTGCGGCGCTCGCGCTCCGCCTGCTGCGCGAGGCCGGCGGCGGCGTCGGCGAACATGGCCGCGTGCGCCTCCTGCGCGTTGAGGGCGCTGACGGCGCTCTTCGCCTTGGCGTAGTGCTTGGCGGCCTTGTCGTAGCAGAGACTCGCCTGGTTGAGCGGCGTGATGCTCGCCTCCGCGGGGCCGCCGGGGCCGTCGGTGGTGTAGAGGGAGCGGTAGATCTTGGCGGCTTTCTCGTAGTTTTCTCCGGCGTCGCCGTGGCGCGGCTTCCACTGCGTCAGGCTCTTCTCGCCCAGCTTCTTGGCCGCGTGCACGTACTCCTCGGCCTCCTTCTCGCGAGCCTGCATCGTCTGTGTGCGGGTGAGTTGGGGTGTTATGATGACAAATACACACGTGTGTGTGTGTGTGTGTGTGTGTGTGTGTGTGCCTCTGCTGATGTGCTGAAAGAGTCGGAGTAAAATTCCGAGTGCAGAGAGGGAGGGATTTCTGAAAAGCACAGAAAAGTGAAGAAAGTGATGTGAAAGTTGATCATTCTGAAGACGGCATTTGTGGGGAAAAAAAAGCATATTATTCCTTTGTCGTGCTAGTCGTACCGCATTCTCCACTGTTTCCTTACTCGTAGCATCTGACAGAGAGTACTTTCCTCACGCTACGAAATGACCACGAGATTTGGTATAGAGAAAGAAGAAGAACAGAAACACACACACACACACACTCTCTCTCTCTCTATCTATAAACCAGAATGCTGTTTTACACGTCCGCCTCGTACACTCAGACCCTCGCTTTCTGATCATTACAACACTTTTTTTTTAAATCTACTTCATTATTAGTCACGAAACGATAGAAGCGAAACACCAACAAATAAACAAACACAAAATAATAAAATGACATTGCAAACATGAGCAAATATATAAATGTGTGTATGTATGGGTCCAGCTTCATGAGGATCACTACTACACATATTTTCTCTACCTCGACTTGAGCGAATGCAAGCTGTAGGAAAATTGTTGTGTGCGATAATCAGAAAACTGGCCACTATGAGAAATACGATGTGAGAAATAAAAGCGAGAAAATATACGTTTTTGTTTTTAAATGTGCATGTGCGTGTTAATAAAAAGGTATCCGCTGAGGTTATAATGGTACGGGTTGATAAATGCGGTACGGTATTCTCCTGTAACCGCTCTTCCCTGGTAGGGGTGGGCGGCGAGAAATGAGGAGAGAGAGCGCGATAGAATGATTGTGCATGATGATGGTACGAAACTCATGTCATACAAGAGTGGTGACAGTGATGGGGGGGGTGGTGGAAGTGAAGGAAATGACATGGCTCTGTGGAGACAGAATAGAGAATGCAAACGGGAAAAGAAAAAGGACACGTAGTGCGACTTGAGAGTGAGCAAAACAGAAAAGAAAAGAAAAGGCACTCGCGGAAGCACGCATTGGATGGGGAGGACACCTAAATGCGGAGGGGGACGGAGGACTGTCGCTTCCGCCCCTTCTTCCGCGCCCTCCGCGCCGCCCCTCGCTTACAGCTCCTCCTCGCTGTCGTCGTTCTGCTGCGGGGACATGGGCGGCGGCGCGGCGCGCGCGGGCACCGGCGTCTCTGCCTGCCTCGACTCCGTCTCAATCACCTTGGGCTCCGCGCCGGCGGCCCCCGCGGCGCCCAGCGAGACCTCGCGCGTCGCCGGCTTCTCAACAGACACGGCCGCCGGCTTGTCGTCGTCGTCGTCAGCGGCGGCCGCCGGCGCGGGGGAGGCGCCCCCGGAGGCGGGAGGCGGCGGCGGCGGCGTCTTGCAAAGCAGACGTGCGTCGTCCGGCGGGAGGCTCTTATTGTGGTCGGCCACCGCCACCTCCTCCACGCGGGCGTTGCTGGTGGCACGCGCGGCCTGAGCCTCCTCCTCCGCCTTTTTCTTGGCAGCAGCCTCTTCCTCAGCCTTCTTCTTGGCCTCCTCCTCCGCCTTTTTCTTGGCAGCGGCCTCCTCCTCAGCCTTCTTCTTGGCAGCAGCCTCTTCCTCCGCCTTTTTCTTGGCAGCGGCTTCTTCCTCAGCCTTCTTCTTGGCAGCAGCCTCTTCCTCCGCCTTCTTCTTGGCAGCAGCCTCTTCCTCAGCCTTCTTCTTCTCGGCGGCGGCGGCGGCGGCAGCTTCCTCTTCCTCGTTTGCTTTCTGCGTGGCGTCGCCGTCGTCGTCGCCGAATGTGATGTCGTCGTGCTGCTGCTTGTTGCTCTCGATCTTCACGTCGTCCAGCCGCAGCGCCTCACTCTCGTTGTCCAGCGGCTCCGCGGCCGCAGCGGCGGCGCCGTCGGCGACAGGGGTCGCGCTGGCGGCCGCCGGTGCCGCAACTGGCTGCGCCTCCGCCGCCGCCACCGCCGCCCCTTCCGCCCCTTCCGCCTTCGCGGCGGTGGCCGGCTGACCCTCGCCCTCCGCCGTCGGCTGGCTGGGGTACTGCACCTTCTCCACCGGATCCTTGTTGGAGGCGGGCTCCACGGCGACACCACTCTTGTCCGCGGGCGGCGGCTGCGTGTGCTTTGTCTCCGCTGTGGCGGCGGCGGCAGCAGTGGCTGGGGCCTTGCTGGGCTTCGGCGCCGGCGCCACCGGGCCTTTCTTGCCCTTGCTCTCCGCCGGCGGCGCCGGTGCCGTCTTGGCGGCCCCGGCCTTGTCGTTGGGCATCTTGGGCGGCGCCTTCTCCTTGTTCTTGTCGGCCGTGGAGCCCTTTCCGGAGCTGCAGAACTGACCCATGGTGGCGACCGCGGGAAAGCTGAACTAACTATACGAATGTGTGTGTGGGTGTGGCGCGCTGCGTACTGTGAAAGGAAACACAACGAGCTAACAGAACAAAAAAAAAAAAAAAAAGAAGAAGTAAAGGGAAAGGTGACCAGACGGGCTATTTTATATTTTGATAGAAAACAAATAATTCCTTCGAGATATCCGTGGAAGGGGGTGGTGGCGTGGAAAAGAAGTAAGATTGTGAAAGGAACGATACACGAGGAGACAGAGCGGCTGTTGCTGTCATACATACGGAGAAATAGAGAAACTCAGAGCAACAGAAAAACACACACAATTGAGTGTCTGCTGATTGCCATTGTACACTATTCGTGAATATTGTCTTTTGAGCGCTGTGAAAGCAAGTAAGACATACTCATACACAAAAAAAAAAAGAAAAAGAAAAAAGAAAACAAAGACATGTTGAGGAGAGTGGAGGATGAGAAACGACACGTCCCACAGGAAGCACGCCAGTACCGTTTCCTGCACTGATGACATAGCCCACCGCAGACACACGCACACACACACAGCGGCGGCGGTGGCTCACTCAAAGTGACGAGGAAGAGGTAGAGGAAAACGACGGGAAACTTCGCAGCGACGCCAGCGCGTCGTGCGCGCCGCCACCGCCGCTGTCGTCGTCTCCACGAACGTCGCCGTCGGCGGCAGTGACGGCACCGCTGCCCTCAAATACTTGGGTGGAAACGCGCCGTCCGCGCAGACCGCCGCCGCCGCCGCCGTTGTCCCCCGGCAGCGAGAAGCGCTGTTGCTTCTGCCGCTGCGGCCGAGATGGCGGGTCGTCGGCGCTTGCGCCTCTGCGCCAGCGCTGGAGGGCGGCGGCGGCGGCGGCGCGCGCGGCGGCCTCCTCCTGCTCCTCGTCCACGACGCGCACGCTGACGGAGCCGCGCTTGTCGTCGCGCAGCGCGATGCGGACGTTGAGGGGACTCGCGCTGTCGGACAGTGCCTCCGCCACCTCGTCGCCGGCGCCCCACTCGCCACACTCGTCCGCGCCGCCGGGGGTGCCGCTGCGGCTGCGGCTGCGGCTGCCGCCGGGGACGTCCGGGGCGGGCGGGGGAGGCGACTCATGCAGGAAGGACAGCGCGGCGCTGATGTCAGGCGAGGGGTAGTCCGCGGCGAAGTGCGAGCGCCGCCGCTGCCGCGCCGCGGTGCCCCCAACACTGGAGCTGCGTGTGGTGCTGGGCTGGCGGCTGCCGGGCGTGGCGTCGCCGCCGCCGCCGAGACCGCGCAGCCCGCCCCCGCCCACCGCCGCCGCAAAGGGGCCGCCGGCGGGGAGAGGGGCGGGCGGCTGCGGAGGGACATGCTGTTGCTGATGTCCACCGCGCCGGCCTCGGGGAGTCCGAAGAAGAGAGGGCGGGGAAAGAGGGCAGCCGCCGCGTCCGCAGCGCTGTGCCGCCTCCCTGCCGCGTCGGCGGACGCTGACAACGGCCGGGGGAGAAGCGACCGCCGCTGCTGCTGCTCGCGCTCGTGGTGGAGGGCCGCGCGCGCCTTGCGCTTCAGCTCGCGGCGGCTGAGCTCGAGGTCGGTGCAGTAGTTCTGAAGCCGCCGGATGGTCTGCCGCGTGTACTCGGGGAGCGTGTGCAGCTCCACCACGGAGAGCCGCGCCGCGCCCCGCCGCCGCCCCGCCGCGCCCGACGCGTCCGCAGCGGCCATCACCCACCGAGGCGTGCTGACAAAACTCTCCCCAGGGCTGCCACTGAAGGGCCCCGGGCGGCGCGGCGACGACTGTGCGGCGGCAGGGTCTCCGCCTCCGCCCCCGGCGCGGCCGCTGCCAACGCTTGTGTTCATCTCCAGCAGCAGCTGGGAGGGGGAGAGCGCCGCCGCCGGGGGCCCGTCGCCGCCGCAGGGCTCTGCGATGTACGGGGAGTAGTGCACCACCGCAGCCGCCGCGGCGTCCGTCGCCGCCACATAGTAGGGGGTTTGACACTGCTTGTTGACGCGGCGACGCCCGTGCGAGGGGTAGTGGGAGGGCTGGCAACACAGCGAGGAGCGGCCGAGGGCAAGGTCGCTTGCCGGGGTGCCCGAGAGAAGCGAGGGAGGCGACGCGGCGCCCGCGCGGACGTCGGGCGAGCCGCCGCCCGGCACGGCATCAGTGCTCGTGTCGACCCCCACGTCCCTGCGCTGCCGCGGTGGCGCGGACGGCGCTGCCTCGGCGGAACCGCCCGCCAAGCCTCCGCCCGGCGCCGCGGGGTCTGTTTGCGTCGCCGCCTCCGCCGCCGCCGTGAGGCCCGCGGGCTGCGCCGACGCGCGGGAGTCGGCGCTAGAGACGGAGCTCGGCGTCTCGCCTCCTCCCATGTTGCCTGTGCCGCCCGCCGCCGCGCCGCCGCCGCCGCCGCCGCCCCCTCTGTCGCTGCCCCGTCGACTTCGGCGAGCGGAGAGGTGCCTCTGCTGACGCGGGCGGGGGCTGCGTGCTGCGTCGGTGGCGCCGCTGCCTGACGCCGTTGCTGCTGCGCCGTCTCGCGCCCTGCTGGTACGCCGCCGGGACTCCGTTCTGCCCCGGCGCTGCGCTCCTCCTCTTCTTGCTCCGTGTCCGCGCCCTCGACGGCTGCGGTGGGGACGATGTTGTAGTGGTGGTCGTCAGAGTAGTAGTAAGTGTAGGGCACCCATAGATTAGGCGGGCTCTCCCCGCCACCGCGCCTTTCCTCCCCCCTTCGCCCCTTGAGTTTCGCCTCCGTTGCGGCGTCTTGTGAGACCTCGTGCGCTGTGGTGTCCGCGGCGTCGCCGCCGCTGTGACTGTCGCCGTGGAGGAGATTTTCAGTGCCACACGCGTACGGGTGGCCCGCAGGATGGGGGCACCGTACGCCCGCTGGGGCCACTGCCGCCGCAGAAGAGGGAGCTGCCCGTGGCGGAGGCAGCGGCGGAGGCGGCGCGCCGTCGTCATTGCTTCTCTCCGGGTGTGACTCTGCTTGTTGACAGGATTGTCGTTCATCTTGTTGTGAATGCTGCTGCTGCCGCTGTTTTGGCGCTGGCGAGACTATCTCCACCGGCCGTGCGGCCGCGGCGCCGGCGGAGGAGGAGGAGGCCATGGTGGCGTCGGAGGCTCTTCGGATGATAAATGTGTCGTCTTCATCGTCGTCGCAGTAGCCGTCGCAGACAACTCCGCGCTCTGCGTCGACGACGTGGCTGCCTTCGTGTGCATCCGGGCCGCGAAGAGGACCGCCTTGGAGGGTGTGTGCGGGACGGCCGTGTTCCACTGCCCCTTCCACCGCTGCGCCGCCGCCGCCGCCGCCGCCGCCCACTGCCTCCCATTCCTCCTCCTCCACTTCTCTCTTCTCTGCTGCCGCTGTCTCTGTCGGGGGCTGGTGCTTGCGGCGCGGTGGCCCGACGGGCAGCTCGTGCAGGACGCCGCGCAGGTCCCAGAACATCTCGTCCTTCTCACGCTCCAGCCGCGCCGCCTTGTCCAGCAGATACGCCAGCATCTGCGCGTCGGAGCGCGCGCCGCCCGTCTCAGGCACAAGAACGCCGCCGCCGGGCGCGCCTCCCGCTGCTGCAGCGGCGACAACCGCACTTGCGCGCTCCTCTAGCTGCTGCTGCTGATGCTGCGCTGCCGCCGCCGAGACGGGAGCGCTCGCGACCCTCTCAGCAACGCTGCCTGCTGTCGGTGACTGCGGGGGGCCGTCTCTGGTAGCGCGCCGGTTCATCATGGTGGCGCGGGGCCGCCGCCGCCGCGAGTGCTGGATGCCCTCGCCGCAGGCACTGTGGAGGGGGCGGCGGTGGCGGCAGCAGAGGCGGCAGGCTGTTGCTGTTGCTGTCCCTGCTGCTGCTGCGTTAGTGCGCGGCTGTAGCTACTACGTACGTAGCCGGGCAGGACGCTAGAGCCGCGCCACACCGTCTCCGCCGAAGAAGCCGACGGGAGCACAGCGCCGCCGAGAAGGGGCACGCCTCCCGCGCCGTTGCTGCTAGAGAGGTTACCGCTACTGCCGTCGCCGCCACCCACCGTCTTGGGGTTACTGCAGTAGCTGTGGTGCAACGGGGCGTCCGCGCCGCTGCTTGGCGCGGGTGCGTAGACAGCGCTGGACGGCTGTGCGACCACGTAGTGGCGCTGCTGCTGCTGCTGCTGTCTTTGCTCTTGCCGAGTCGCGGACGCCTGCGCCGCGGCGCGGAAAGAGGACACGGCGCCGTACACCACCGACGTGTGTCGCCGCGGCATCTCCTCTGCCGCCCTCACGACTCCTTCACAAGGATACGGCTGCTGCTGCTGCTGCGGCGGCGGGTCACGGGATACCACCAGCGCCGCCGGCGCCTCTCTCTGCCGTGCCGTCGCGTTCGCTCGCAGTGCCTCCGCCAGCGGGCGCTCTCGCCTCATTTCGCACGGAGCTCCCTTGGTAGTTCCGCCCGTGTGGGTGTGTCTAGAAGGGGGGGGGGGGGGGGGAGGAGGGAGAGGGGAAAGGGCTATGTGAAATGAAAAAAAAAAAGAAAGAAAGAAAATAAATCCAGGTAATGGTACAATCTAAGAGTGATGATGTCAAATCTACGGTGGTATCAAAGGAGAGCAGCACGCGCACTGGAGGAGCAGCACGGGAGACTCTGTACTGGCCGACAGCCTCCCTTCTAACGCTTTCTAAAGCCGTAATACGTGCGAGAATATATGTGCTCTTGTGTGCTGGCCTACGCGGGAGAGTGAATAAAGGGAAATAGAGAAAACGAGAGAGGACTTCTGCTTGGCTGAAGAGGGAGTCGTCTCCAGTATACTCAGCAACAGCAAATAAGAGTAAATACACGCACCACTAGCCAAGTACCCCCCTTCCTCACACATCATCATCAACTGTGTCATCGTTTTAATCGCATCACGAACAGCAGCAACAAGTATCTTCAGAAGCAAAACATCATCTGTGCTTTCATATAGAAAGTAATATTTTCTCAGTTTCTTGATGTTTTTTTTTTCTTTCTTCGGTGTTAATTATACCGCAAACGGGCATTTTAGAGATAGTTCAAAACAGGTACAGTCAGAGCAGCGAAAGAGGCATGAACGAACGCGCAAGTCACAGGACACGACACGCCAAAAACAACAACAGCAAAACAGAGACCGATACTTTGGGGGAAAGACACATCACCTCGTGCGGCGCCGCGCGTCCGCCTTGCGGTCCTCAATTTCCTTCTGGCTGACGGCTCTCTCCAGCCGCCGCCCCGCCCCTGCTGCTGCTGCCGCCCCCCGTCGCGCCCCTGCCGCTGCCGCTGCCGCTGACGCTGCTGCCGCGGGGGCGACCGATACCGCGGGGCGTGACAGATGCTCATAGGGGTTGAAGTCGCTGCCGGCGGCGGCGGCGCGGCTGCCGCGGGCGGAGGTGGGCGAGCGGCGGCGGTCCTCCCTGTCCCGCTCTCGGTCTCTGTGGTGGCGCCCGCGGTGGTCGCGGTCGTCCGCGCCGCCCCTCTCGCGGCCCCTCCCCTCGCGGCGGGAGGAGGAGTGGCGGTGGCGGTGGCGCCCGCGCTCCTCGCTGTAGTCCCGCTCGCTGTAGTCGTCCCGGCGCCGCCTCCGGCGCTCCTCCGCCCCTTCTTCGAGCCGCCGCCGCTGCCGCCGCCCGGAGCGCCCGTCGTGGCGGCGGCTCCCGCGCCCCTCCTCCTCCTCCTCGCTGTCCGCGCCGCCGCGCCCCCGGCGGTGGCGCCGCTCCTCCCTCTCGCGGCCGCGCTCAGCGGAGCGGGACCGCCGCCCGCCGCGCCCGTGCCGCCGCCGCTCGGCGTCCCTCTCGCGCTCCTTCCGCTGCTGCTGCTGCTCCTCCTCCTCCTCCGAGGACGACGCGGGGGCGGAGGAGGCGCCGAAGAGCTCCTCCCACCGCGCCGCCTCCGCCGGCGGCACCTCGTCGCTGACAAAGAGCCCCGCGCCGGCGGCCGCGATCTCCTCCGGCCGCAGCTGCGCCGCGTAGACGCTGTCGCCGCCGTCGCTGTTGTCGTCCCGCTCGTCCGCCCGCTGCGCCGCCAGCCGCTCCTCCATCGCGACGCCGGTCACGCCGCCCTCGTAGCGCACCAGCAGCCGCGGGTCGACGCCGGCGAAGGGGCGCGCGCGCGCCAGGCCGGCCGAGCCCAGCGCCAGCGCGGCGGCGGCGGCGGCGGCGGAGCCGGAGGGCCCGAGGAGGCTCGCGCGGCCGTCGGGATACAGCGCGGCGAACTCGGCGGGGTGGTCGCGGCGCGCGGCCTCCCAGCCCACGTAGTAGAAGTACTCGAGCCACTCCTGGTAGTAGACGCGCTCCCGCGTCACGGGGTCGTACTCGGGGGGCACCGCCTCCATCGCGCCTCGAGCGGAAATGGCTGTAAAGAGAAGAATATATATATAACTTGATTCCTAAAGAGTCGAGTGTAGGTGGAGCGCTACCCCGGCAACACTAGTTGTACCTGTGTAAAGTTGTCGAATTACTGTTCCCCAAGTATGTTGTGCGAGGAGGTGAGAAGGAGTTGACAGGTGCTCTGATGAGTGATGGCGTACACCATTAATTAACTGAGAAAGGGGAAAGTGAAACAAAAAAGAACAGAAAGGGATATTCTGTAGCGTATTTTTGACAAAAATAGCACAACACAAACAGAGGTGCAACTCGAACTTCACTGCTGAAGCAGAAATGAATCCGGTGAAATAAGCGTATAGGAGAAAAAAAATAAACTACACAGAAATAGCTCACACAGTGCGTGTTTTGCGTGAGCCAGTGAGCATCCATCACATTCGTAAAAGTATCCACTGGTGCCGTTCCCGCCACAATGCAGCAGGTCACAAATTTCCGCTGTACTCTTTTCTATACTTTTGTTTATTAGTCTGAGTAAATATGGAGTAACGAATCACTTTATATAAAAGTGCAAGAGAGAGAGAGAGAGAGAAGTTGCCTTAAGGGAGGTAGTTGCTGTACTACGTCGACCAACTTGAATTGTAACAGAGAGGAATAGGAGAGATCAGAGAAAGGAAAGTGTCGTAGAGACAACCACAGCTTCCTTCTTTAAAAAGAAAAGGTTTCTCTTTTGCTGCTCTTTATCGGATACCTCTCGCTCCCCACATATGCAGATAGGGGGAGGGGGGGGGGGGGAAGAAACTTTACGCAAATTAAGAGTGGAAAAAGAGAAGGAAGAGATTAGTGGACAATGTTGCTCTTCTTACTTCTTTTTTTCCTTTGAAAAAATAAATATGAAGATGCGGACTAAACACAAGACGATGATGCTGGCCCTCCCGGACCGTCAGTGCGTGCGTGTGTGCGTGCGAGAGTCGTTAGGCGGCCTGGCGGAGCTTGTTGAAGACGCTCTGGACCCACCGCAGCTGCTGCGCGTTGTCGCGGGACTGGGGCCTGAAGCCGGCGAGGGCCTGCGTGACGCTGGGCCCCAGCAGCGCCTGCTGCCCCTGCCGGATCAGCTCGGCGTCGCCGCTGGCGGTGATGGTCTTGGCGAGGTCGCCGAGGACCATGGCGGCCTTGAGGGCCGTGTCCTCGCCGTCGGGGCTGCCGCCGCACGCGGCGACGACGTGGAGGGAGAAGCCGAGGATGTTGCTGACGTGCCCGAGCAGCGGCGCGAGCGGCGCACCCCGGAAGATGGAGATGATGGACGAGAAGAGTCCGCTGATGCACTCCCACAGCGTCAGCACGTAGTCCTCGCTGTCGGCGTCGCCGCGGACGTCGATCTCGGCGCTGGCGGCGAACATCTGCTCGGCGAGGGTGACGATGGGGTCGAGGTACGGCAGCACCGTCTGGCCGTTGAGCACGTTGAGTATCATGTCGCCGATGCACGAGAGAAAGGTGCACTTGAGGTCGCGGTCAATGTCGGGGTTCGTGAGGTTGTTGTACAGCAGCGTCAGCAGGTCCGACACAAACGGCGAGACGCCGTCGGGGCAGTTGATGCAGAGGTCGCCCACGGCGCCGACCAGCACGTGCATGTTGTCCGGCTCGTCCACCGTCTCGAGGCTCTGCTTGAGGTACGGCACGAGCTGCGGCACAAAGGCGCCGAACTCCGCGCGGATGCAGTAGGCGATCTTCCCCAGCGCGACCCACACGGCGGGCTGGATGCCGCTGGGGCTCAGCTGAAGGAAGCGGAGCAGCAGCTCCATCGTCCCCTGCACGTGCGGCGCGAAGCTGGCGCCGAGCTTGTGCGCGAGCGCCGACAGGCCGCCGCAGAAGAGCGAGAGCATCTCCTCGGCGTCCTCGGAGAGACTCTCGCCGCCGCCGCCGTACGGGGCGAGCTGGGCGGCCATGCGCTGCTGCATCTGCAGCACGAGTGGCGGCAGCTGCTCGCGCGCCACGTCGGCGGCGGCGGCGTCGTAGAGGGTGTTGAGGCACTCCTGCGCCTCCTGCCGCTGCGCGCTGCTCGAGGCGTTGTCGACGACGCCCATGAGGGCCGCGACGAGGTCGGCGAAGTAGGGCGAGAGCTCGTTCGTCTCGGTGGGCTCCGCGTCCTCGTAGGCGAGCGCGAGGTTCGTGATGATGTTCACCCCGCGCACGCACATCATCGCGTCGCCGCCGGTGACGAGCGGCCCGGTCGCGTTGAGCAGCGCCTGCAGCAGGTGCGGCGTGTCGAGGAAGGCGTCGACGTAGTGCTCGCACACGACGCCGGCGACCCACGCGGCGGTGTCGGCGACGATGGGCGTCGCGTCGCCCATGTACTGCAGCAGCCCCGGGATCGCCTGCATCACCGTGTCCTGGATGCGGGTGCGCGCGTCGGCGTCGTCGACCCCGATGATGCAGCCGAAGGCCATCAGCGCCCCCTCGCGCTCCCGCCAGTCCGCGCTGTTGATCTTCTCAAAGACAAACGGCATCACCTTGTCCTGCACGGCCGCGCCCACCGCGTCGGCGAGGCTCTGCAGCAGCTTGCTCGCCGCCAGCGAGAGGTTCCAGTCGTCCTCGGTCTGCCCCTCCTCCTGCCGCACCAGCAGCTCCAGGCAGACGCCGACGAGGAAGTCGAGGCCGGCGGTGCAGTAGTTCTGGCACATGTGCGCGTCGCCGTCGCGCAGCAGCTCCGCCTCGGTGTCGCAGATCGCGATCCAGAACTGAAGGGCCTGCAGGCCGACCTCCTCCACGTCGTTGTGGATCGCGTTGTTCGTGATGCGGTGCAGCTCGCTAATGTACTTGGGCAGCGTGCCGTAGTAGAGCTCCGCGATCTTGACGAGGCACTGCACGGCGACGGTGCGGGTGCGCTCGTCGGCGCTGCCCGAGGCGGCCGCGCAGACGGCGGCGACGAGGCAGTCGCGCTGCCCCTCCTGCTGCATGTTCGCGTGGATGTACTCCATCGCGTCGCTGAGCGCCTTGATGGCCGCGAGCTGCACCGGCGGCGTGCCGTCCTGCAGGCAGCGCAGCATCGCGGAGAGCATGTCGGTGGTGTACGGCGACAGCGCCTCCTCCACCTCCAGCGAGTCGCGCCCCTCCTCGCACACGTAGCCGAGCGTCACCAGCGCCACCTCCTGGTGCTGCGGCGCCGGCGAGGCGGTGGCCCCCAGCAGGATGGTGACGAGGTCCGGCCAGCCGCCGGCGGGAAGCTCCACCCGCGACACGCACCCGATGGTGTTGGCGACCGCCGTCCGCACGGCGCCGTCGGCGTCGTCGCTGCTGAGGGCGGCCAGCAGCCCCGCGCGCACCGCCTGCCGCGTCTCGGCCGGCAGCTGCCGCCAGCGCGCCTCCACCGCCTGCCGCCCGGCCACCTCCCGCAGCGACGGCGCGATGGCGTTGCGGATGAGCGAGGCGGCCATGCGCCGCGCAAAAACCGGCGCCGCCGCGTTGCCGAGCTCCTGCGTCAGCGTCGCCAGGTAGTCGCCGAGGCTCTGCTGCTGCGCGCCTTCGAGAGCCCGCTCCGCCTGCACCCGCACCCCCGCGTCGGGGTTGCCGAGGGCCATCAGCATATCGGTAACGGACATGGCTGAACGTGGGACGGCGAACGGTGTTTCTCGTCAGTATGGACGCTAAGTGTTTTTTTCTTCTTCTTTAAATTCTTCCTCTTTCCTTCCGTTGCCCCTCTTTTCTATGTTTTTTTTTTCTTTTTGTGTTTTGCGTTCAGTTACGTCTTGTAAATTTCTATGTTTAGAATTTTCACTGTTTCAAGGTAGCTTTTCCTGTCGTCGTTCTTTTTTTCCTTTCAAATGTTTTCCCAAAAATTGCCCGTACTGCCTCGTTTCGCTCCGTCGTTCCCCAAACAAGTCACGATGTGATCGATCTCGTGACGCCTGCAAGGAGGAGTGAGAGAAAACAAAAGCAGCGAGCTGTGGGGCGGGCGGGTGGGGGTGATAGGGTTGCCTTTGCCCCGTCAGCCCAGAGCGCGCACGGGAGATTAGAAGAAGAGTGAAAAAAAAAAGAAACGGAGAGGACGAAAAGGGCTCGAGACACGTTGCCGCCGCGTTGACAGCTAGTCGAGAGGTCAGGCAGAGTGTTAGCAGTGGTTCTGCGATCATAGGTCGTGGGGGATGGATGAGAGAGAGAGAGAGAGAGAGAGAGAGAGAGAGAGAGAGAGAGAGAGAGAGTGGGAGGAAAAGAGAACAAGGGAAGACAAGTCCTTGTCCATGCGAAAAGCAGAGGGGCAATTACTGTCTCATCTGACCGCGCCTCATTCACACAGGGACACACAAAGACAGGCTGCAAGATTAGACAAGGCGGCAGACACTCAGGCGGCCTGGTGGCATTTCCCCTTTTTTTTTCATGTCCCGTGCATCGCGCAAGGGACGCCCGAGAGGAAGTGCGTTCGCGTGTCCGTTTGTAGATAGGTGTGTGTGTGTGGGGGGGGGGTTACGCGAGGGCCAACCAACAGTGCGCGCGCAACTTGAACGTCGTTACGTTTGTGCCATCACCTCACTTCATTTTTCATTCTTTTTGTTTTAATTTTTGATGACATTGAGGAAGGTACAAAGACAATGACAACGCGAAGTCGTGGGTGACAAGGGATGTGGAAAGGGGTGCGAAAAGAAGAACGTGTATCGAAGACTTCATTATTGTCACTCTTATTATTCACTGACCTTAACTTCCGATTGAATCTTCTTCTTTTCATAGACTTGAATACCACTTGTCGATTTTTTTTTTCCATATCGCCGCCTATGTCATTCCTTTAATGCATATATTTTCCTTTCCAAATCGTAGCGCTTTGCGCATTTTACAAAAACGAATATCGGCTGAGTTTCCATTTCCTTGTTAGACCATATAGTAGAAGAATACAGCCTACGAATCATAAGATAAAATTTTCCAAAAAAGTTCAAAATGGTTATCAGAAAGGGAAAAAATCTCACGATGTGGTAGGTCCGGCTCACTCGTAAAATTTTCCAAAAAAGTTCAAATAATGCATATATTTTCCTTTCCAAATCGTAGCGCTTTGCGCATTTTACAAAAACGAATATCGGCTGAGTTTCCATTTCCTTGTTAGACCATATAGTAGAAAAAAAAGGAGTAATCATAAAACAAGTCACATAGAGATATAGCAAGAAAAAGAGATAAAAACAAAACATTGATGAGCTTACGCGCACACACGCACGCACACAAGCACACACACATATGATAACAATAGCAATAGCAAAAAAAAAAAAAAAAGCATTTGCATAGCTCAGCGTGTGTCAACGATTGAGAAGGCGAGGACGGAGTGGCGAAGAGAGAGAGAGAGAGAGAGAGAGCAACAACGGAGCGGTATTTGTCGTTTAGAGAAACCGCTCCTTATTGCTTGTGTTTTAAATTTTTAGATTTTTTTCTCAATCTCCAAACTCGGGTGTGTGTGTGTGTGTGTGTGTGTGTGGGGGGGGAAAAAAGACAAGGTCGTAACAATCAATCACTCAGTTTTAAGAAAATTTAAATGACAAAGAAAAAGAGCTGAAAAAGTGGGCAAGGAGGGGGGGGGGGGGAGGGAATGCGAAAGCAATATAAACAATAAAAAGAAAACACATGTAATCTTTTCTTTGATATTTTCATATATATATCACTTTTTTTTTTCTTTCTAGCCTCTTCTATTTAGTTTATGATTTCCCTTCCCCAGAAATATCTACTTTCAATTTCTTCTTTTTGCTGAAAGGAAATTGATGTTGCTACGTCATCCAGAATAAGTGGGAGAAATAAAAAAAAGAAAGAGCAAGTAGGAGAGGCTTCTGGAGACACATATACCTTCCCCCTCTCTCGTTCCTGCTCTTTTTTTTCCCCCACTCTTTTCAACCATTCAGAGTCGCGACCGAGGAGTAGAAGCAAAGATGCAACTTTTTGAAAGGTGACGCGCATGACTGACGAGAAGATGAGGAAATATACCGAGCAAGACAGTGCCCGGATGCGCAGCACACAATAAAAGACGGGGAAAGTTTTGCAGCACATATCTGAAAGTTGAGAAAACAAAGTGATTAAAAATATGGAAAGCATCACTAGAGAAAATGAAAACAATAATATAAAAACCAATAGAACTTTACATACATCTGGACAAAGAGAGAAAAAACTAAAAAAAGAAAGAGAATCATAATATCTTTTTTCTTCTGTAAAAAAACAACGCAAGGGAGGAGCCGGGAGCGACTTGGAGCATCGCGGGTGCGGGTGCGGGAAGGAAAAGAAAACGAGTTGGGCGGTGCGTGTGCGAAAAGAGATAGAGGTACATTGATATAGAGATAGTTAGAGAGAGAGACAGAGAGGGAGAGAGAGGGACAGACAGAGAGGGAGAGATAGAGAGACGAGTGAGCGGTATCAGCAAGTCAGCAAGGGTACGGTGTTACGTGTTCATCGCCTCGGCGCTTTTCTCTCTCTCTCTCTCTCTCACTTGCTCCGTCTCTGATCCCCGCGCGTCGCTGCTTTTCACCTCCCGCACGCAGCCACACCACAGCACGTC
Organism: Kentomonas sorsogonicus; assembly: GCA_030347455.1. Lineage (NCBI taxonomy): Eukaryota > Euglenozoa > Kinetoplastea > Trypanosomatida > Trypanosomatidae > Kentomonas > Kentomonas sorsogonicus. Next base: position 250,968 of record JAQOSZ010000288.1, on the reverse strand, counting down.
TTCCTTCGGCCCCCGTCGCGGCGCGGACTAGAGCTCGATGTTCGCCTCGTTGATCTCGCCCGCCTGCGGCACGTCCACGTCGCTGAAGGTCTGCGAGGCGGCGCGCCCGCGGCCGCGGCGGGAGGACTTGCGGCGGGAGAGGTTGCTTGGCGCGCGCGAGAGGTCCTCCTCCTCCTCCTTGGGCGGCTCCGGCACGGCGGAGCGCGGGGCTTCGCCGAGGCGGCGCTGGGCGCTGTTGGTGGTGTCGGCGCCGGCCATGCGGCTGGGGTCGTCGCCGCCCGGCTGCCCGTTGTACGTGTTGCCGGTGTTGCCGCCCCCGTAGATGCCCGCCTGCCCGCGCGCGGGGTCGTCGTCGTAGCCGCCGCCGCCGCCGCCGTTGGGCGCGAGGGGGTTGAAGCCCATCCCCTGCCGCATCGCCGGCTGCTGCGGTACTCCGTAGTTGTACGCAGGGTCGTTCTGCTGCGGTTGCTGCTGCCCGTACGGGTAGTAGCCGTACGCGCCCGGTGCGCCGGCCCCGGCGGGCGGCGGCTGCGGCGCGCTCTTCTCGGGCTGCTCAAAGTCCTCGTCGACAACGATGTACGGACGGCCCTCGCGCTCGCGGCTGACCATGTAGTTGATCGGCGGCCCCGGCGGCGGCTCCTTGCGCGTGCAGCAGCAGTAGATGAGGATGGCGAAGAGCACGAGCAGCACCACCGCCGCGATGATGATGAAGGGCACCCACCAGTGCTTCTGCGCCCACGTCTCGTCCCGCCAGCCCTGCACGAACACGGGCTGCGGCGACTTGGTCACCGCGAGGCTCTGCTCAAAGTCCGGGACCGTCATGACGCTGCACGCGGCGCCGACGTCGGACAAGGTGAAGGGGATCGTGCCGGTCGGGGGGTCCTCATAGTCGCGGAAGAGGTACCGCAGAAAGCGCCCGGTGTTGGGGAGATTGGTGGGGACGCCGCTGGGAGTTGGGAGGAAGTCCGACGTCCGCACTAAGCTCCACTGGTTGGTCGGGAAGCTGCGCGTGGCGCCGCGCGCGGAGCCCCAGTACTGCTGCTCGAAATAGTTTGTGGATGAGCTGAACCCGTTCAGCCTCGAGAAGTAGAAGCCGCCGGTGATGAAGGCCGTTCCCGGGTACGCGTATTGTGTCGTCGTGCTCAGGGTCGCCGAGTCGCGGTTCGCCATCCAGTACGTCTGGGCGTCGTAGAAGCCGAGGCGGAAGCGGTAGGTGCACGTGAAGGCTCTGTTGTACTGCTTAGTCAGAGCTTCATAGTCAATGTTCCCAGGTGTGCCGTACGCGCTGCATATGTTGGGAATAACGCCGCCGTAGACACAGTCGCCCAGAACGTAATCCGGGTCGTCCTCGCACCACGACTGGTCAGGGCTGGCGCCCTTGTCAGTGTGGCCGGGGGAGATGTAGGCGGGGGTGGTCGAGGTGCCGGACAACTGGAGCATGGCATCGAAGGCGGCGTACGTCTGGGTGCGGGAGTGGTCGACGTGCGGCGTCAAGCCGTTTGCGAGGCAGAAGTCGTGGACGCGGGTGCGCGAGATGGAGTTGGCGAGCGCGCTGTTGAGGTCGCCGTTGGTGTATGCAACGAGGTTCTGGGTGAGCGTCGTCAGGCGCTCCTGCGCGGAGCACGTGCCGGCCGCGAGCAGCACGGCACAGAGCAGCGCGTAGAGAGTAGTGGCTGTATACATTATATGTGGAGAGAGCAAGGTGCTACTGCTAAAAGGGTTTTCTACCGAATGGTGTTGACAGGGAAGGGGCGGGTTAGGGATAGTAGTGGATGAATGAAAGAAGTCGGAGTCCCCGGGGAGGCTCGGATCAACAAAGCCCATGAAGAAAAAGAAGCCTGCAGTAGTGGGGAAGGGGGCTCGCGGCGGCTGACGCACTGAGAGGGGTGTGGGGAGACGCGCAGGCGCCCGACACAGCAGCGGCAACGCTCGCCGGACGGCAGACGGCCGGGTGTAGCGCCGTGCCGTATCGGGCTCTGCGTAGTCATAGAAGAGGTGAAAGGCAGAGAAAAGCAGACGTCTGCGAACTCGGCCTTATTCGCTTTGGGTTCTCGCATCTTCTATTTTCATCCGTTCGTTCTCTCCTGTTTTGTCCCTTTAAAACGTTTTGAATGTAGTGATTCATCAACTACGCTTTTCAGACGCGCGAAGTATAGTCATTTGGCTTTTTTTTCAAATACATGTAACTTTTCCTCTTGGAAAAAAAAGAGCGCAACACTTCGAGGGAAGGCGAGACGCGCAGACGCACCAAATGAGAGGGGAATCTCCAAGCGGGCAAACACACACACAATAAGAATAATAATAATAAAGCAACCTCCGCGAGAAGGTGTGACATTCACTGAGCAGGACTCTTGGTTTGTTTTGCAGTTCGAAAGCAACCAGACAAAGAGATAGCACGGACAACAAACAACAACAGGAGTAACTTGGCGGAGGCCGTGCACTTGTTTTCTTCTCCACTTCCTACTGCTACTTTTCATGTGTTGTGTTTCCCATTTCCATGTGCTTTTTTTCTGTTGGATGGACGCCACCACTTGTGCTGTGCGCCCGGTGATTGGGTGATTCTCCCTCCCTCGAGCACGCTCTTGAACTGTAGGAAGTGACACAGTTGTGGGTAAAAACTGTTTCATTCCTACTTACTTTCTTTCTTCTGTTCTTGTACTGCCAAGACGAAGTAGTTTCTCGCCAATGCTGACGGGATGTTTATTTGAGCGCGCTTGTTAATATATCCTTTTGCTTTTCCCTCATTTGCCTCCTTTCGCCCCCTTCCGTTTATCTTTTTTTTTTCCATGTTTAGAGTCACTTGGTACGAACTTACACAACCTTCCCGGAAAAGACAGAAATACACTACGAATGGAAGGAGAAAAAAAGAAAGAGTAGTAGTACGGAGGGGTGAAAGGGAAGAAAAAAGAGAGAGGGAGAGAGGGAGGAAAAAGAGAAAAAAATGTTTTCACAGTTTAGGCATATAGATCTTCTTCCTCTTTCCTCCTTTCTTCCTTGTTGGAGACGCCTCTAGCAGAGAGACAGAGATTGAGAGAGAGAGAGAGAGAGAGAGAGAGAGAGAGAGAGAGAGAGAGAGAGAGAGAGAGCTTTGCGTGACCTGAATTGGAGTTGCCAGTGCAGGTACGACTTGTCCTATTTTCTGATAGATTTCAACCACGTTGGCATGGGGAGCATCGCAGTGCAAAAAACGCGAAAAAATCAAGAAAATAGGCAGTACGAAACGTGTAGCACGACTCAAACCCTCTAAAAGTAGCAACGAAAAAAAAAATAAAGATGAAAGAAATCATGTGGACGAGCAGCGCCTCCAACGAGCATCAATGACGTAGGAGGTAGAGATATTTGCACCTGATACGAGAGGTGAGGACGTGTATTAAGTGCGTGAGCACGTGGGCGGGGGGGGGGGGGGAGAGGAGAACCCTCTAAAAGTAGTAACGGAAAAAAATAAAGATGAAAGAAATCATGTGGAAGAGCAGCGCCTCCAACGAGCATCAATGACGTAGGAGGTAGGGATATTTGCACCTGATACGAGAGGTGAGGGCGTGTATTAAGTGCGTGAGCACGTGGGCGGGGGGGGGGGGGGAGAGGAGAACCCTCTAAAAGTAGTAACGGAAAAAAAATAAAGATGAAAGAAATCATGTGGAAGGGCAGCGCCTCCAACGAGTATCAATGACGTAGGAGGTAGAGATATTTGCATCTGATACGAGAGGTGAGGACGTGTATTAAGTGCGTGAGCACGTGGGCGGGGGGGGGGGGGGAAGGAGAACCCTCTAAAAGTAGTAACAAAAAAAAATTAAAGGTGAAATAAAAAAAGAAAGAGCAAGTAGGAGAGGTTTCTTGAGGCACATCCGTTATACCTGCCCCCTCTCTCGTCCCTGCTCTTTTTTTTCCCCTTTTTTCAACCATTCGGAGTCGCGACCGAGGAGTACAAGCAAAGATGCAACTTTTTGAAAGGTGACGCGCATGACTGCCGAAAAGATGAGGAAATATACCGAGCAAGACAGTGCCCGGATGCGCAGCACACAATAAAAGACGGGGAAAGTTTTGCAGCACATATCTGAAAGTGGAGAAAACAAAGTGATAAAAATATGGAAAGCATCATTAGAGAAAATGAAAACAATAATATAAAAAAAACAATAGAACTTTACATTCATCAGGGCAAAGAGGAAAAAAAAAACTAAAAGGAAGAGAATCATAATATATTTTTTCTTCTGTAAAAAAACAACGCAAGGGAGGAGCCGGGAGCGACTTGGAGCATCGCGGGTGCGGGTGCGGGAAGGAAAAGAGAATGAGTTGGGCGGTGCGTGTGCGAAAAGAGATAGAGGTACATTGATATAGAGATAGTTAGAGAGAGAGACAGAGAGGGAGAGAGAGGGACAGACAGAGAGGGAGAGATAGAGAGACGAGTGAGCGGTATCAGCAAGTCAGCAAGGGTACGGTGTTACGTGTTCATCGCCTCGGCGCTTTTCTCTCTCTCTCTCTCTCACTTGCTCCGTCTCTGATCCCCGCGCGTCGCTGCTTTTCACCTCCCGCACGCAGCCACACCACAGCACGTCTTCCTTCGGCCCCCGTCGCGGCGCGGACTAGAGCTCGATGTTCGCCTCGTTGATCTCGCCCGCCTGCGGCACGTCCACGTCGCTGAAGGTCTGCGAGGCGGCGCGCCCGCGGCCGCGGCGGGAGGACTTGCGGCGGGAGAGGTTGCTTGGCGCGCGCGAGAGGTCCTCCTCCTCCTCCTTGGGCGGCTCCGGCACGGCGGAGCGCGGGGCTTCGCCGAGGCGGCGCTGGGCGCTGTTGGTGGTGTCGGCGCCGGCCATGCGGCTGGGGTCGTCGCCGCCCGGCTGCCCGTTGTACGTGTTGCCGGTGTTGCCGCCCCCGTAGATGCCCGCCTGCCCGCGCGCGGGGTCGTCGTCGTAGCCGCCGCCGCCGCCGCCGTTGGGCGCGAGGGGGTTGAAGCCCATCCCCTGCCGCATCGCCGGCTGCTGCGGTACTCCGTAGTTGTACGCAGGGTCGTTCTGCTGCGGTTGCTGCTGCCCGTACGGGTAGTAGCCGTACGCGCCCGGTGCGCCGGCCCCGGCGGGCGGCGGCTGCGGCGCGCTCTTCTCGGGCTGCTCAAAGTCCTCGTCGACGACGATGTACGGCCGGCCCTCGCGCTCGCGGCTGACCATGTAGTTGATCGGCGGCCCCGGCGGCGGCTCCTTGCGCGTGCAGCAGCAGTAGATGAGGATGGCGAAGAGCACGAGCAGCACGACCGCCGCGATGATGATGAAGGGCACCCACCAGTGCTTCTGCGCCCACGTCTCGTCCCGCCAGCCCTGCACGAACACGGGCTGCGGCGACTTGGTCACCGCGAGGCTCTGCTCAAAGCCCGGGATCGTCATGACGCTGCACGCGGCGCCGACGTTGGACAAGGTGAAGGGGATCGTGCCGGTCGGGGGGTCCTCATAGTCGCGCAAGCGGTAGTTCACAAAGACCTTGGAGTTCTGGACACTGACTTGGCTCGGGGTCGGGAGGACGTCCGACGTGCGCACTAAGCTCCACTGGTTGGTCGGGAAGCTGCGCGCGGCGCCGCGCGCGGAGGTCCAGTACTGCTTGTCGAAATAGTTTGTGTTTCCACTGAATCCGTTCAGCTGCGAGAAGTCGTAGCCGCCGGTGATGAAGGCCGTTCCCGGGTACGCGTATTGTGTCGTCAATCTCAGGGTCGCCGAGTCGCGGTTCTCCGTCCAGTACGTCTGGGCGTCGTAGAAGCCGAGGCGGAAGCGGTAGGTGCACGTGAAGGCTCTGTTGTACTGCTGAGTCAGAGCTGTATTGTCCATATTCGGAGGTATGCCGTTCGTGCTGCATATGTTGGGAATACCGCCGCCGTTGACACAGTCGCCCAGAACGTAATCCGGGTCTTCCTCGCACCACGACTGGTCCGGGCTGGCGCCCTTGTCAGAGTAGGCGGGTGAAATATAGGCAGGGGTGGACCAGGTGCCGGACAACTGTCTCATGGCCTCGAAGAGGGCGACCACCGGGGTGTTGCCGAAGTCGACGTGCGGCGTCATGCCGTTTGCGAGGCAGAAGTCGTGGACGCGGATGCGCGAGATGGAGTTGGCGAGCGCGCTGTTGAGGTCGCCGTTGGTGTATGCAACGAGGTTCTGGGTGAGCGTCGTCAGGCGCTCCTGCGCGGAGCACGTGCCGGCCGCGAGCAGCACGGCACAGAGCAGCGCGTAGAGAGTAGTGGCTGTATACATTATATATGGAGAGAGCAAGGTGCTACTGCTAAAAGGGTTTTCTACCGAATGGTGTTGACAGGGAAGGGGCGGGTTAGGGATAGTAGTGGATGAATGAAAGAAGTCGGAGCCCCCGGGGAGGCTCGGATCAACAAAGCCCATGAAGAAAAAGAAGCCTGCAGTAGTGGGGAAGGGGGCTCGCGGCGGCTGACGCACTGAGAGGGGTGTGGGGAGACGCGCAGGCGCCCGACACAGCAGCGGCAACGCTCGCCGGACGGCAGACGGCCGGGTGTAGCGCCGTGCCGTATCGGGCTCTGCGTAGTCATAGAAGAGGTGAAAGGCACAGGAAAGCAGACGTCTGCGAACTCGGCCCTATTCGCTTTGGGTTCTCGCATCTTCTATTTTCATCCGTTCGTGCTCTCCTGTTTTGTCCCTTTAAAACGTTTTGAATGTAGTGATTCATCAACTACGCTTTTCAGACGCGCGAAGTATAGTCATTTGGCTTTTTTTTCAAATACATGTAACTTTTCCTCTTGGAAAAAAAAGAGCGCAACACTTCGAGGGAAGGCGAGACGCGCAGACGCACCAAATGAGAGGGGAATCTCCAAGCGGGCAAACACACACACAATAAGAATAATAATAATAAAGCAACCTCCGCGAGAAGGTGTGACATTCACTGAGCAGGACTCTTGGTTTGTTTTGCAGTTCGAAAGCAACCAGACAAAGAGATAGCACGGACAACAAACAACAACAGGAGTAACTTGGCGGAGGCCGTGCACTTGTTTTCTTCTCCACTTCCTACTGCTACTTTTCATGTGTTGTGTTTCCCATTTCCATGTGCTTTTTTTCTGTTGGATGGACGCCACCACTTGTGCTGTGCGCCCGGTGATTGGGTGATTCTCCCTCCCTCGAGCACGCTCTTGAACTGTAGGAAGTGACACAGTTGTGGGTAAAAACTGTTTCATTCCTACTTACTTTCTTTCTTCTGTTCTTGTACTGCCAAGACGAAGTAGTTTCTCGCCAATGCTGACGGGATGTTTATTTGAGCGCGCTTGTTAATATATCCTTTTGCTTTTCCCTCATTTGCCTCCTTTCGCCCCCTTCCGTTTATCTTTTTTTTTCCATGTTTAGAGTCACTTGGTCCGAACTTACACAACCTTCCCGGAAAAGACAGAAATACACTTCGAATGGAAGGAGAAAAAAAGAAAGAGTAGTAGTACGGAGGGGTGAAAGGGAAGAATAAAGAGAGAGGGAGAGAGGGAGGGAGAAGGGAAAAAAATGTTTTCACAGTTTAGGTATATAGATCTTCTTCCTCTTTCCTCCTTTCTTCCTTGTTGGAGACGCCTCTAGCGGGGAGATAGAGATTGAGAGAGAGAGAGAGAGAGAGAGAGCTTTGCGTGACCTGAATTGGAGTTGCCAGTGCAGGTACGACTTGTCCTATTTTCTGATAGATTTCAACCACGTTGGCATGGGGAGCATCGCAGTGCAAAAAACGCGAAAAAAGTCAAGAAAATAGGCAGTACGAAACGTGTAGCACGACTCAAACCCTCTAAAAGTGGTAAAAAAATTAAAGATGAAAGAAATCATGTGGAAGAGCAGCGCCTCCAACGAGCATCAATGACGTAGGAGGTAGAGATATTTGCACCTGATACGAGAGGTGAGGATGTGTATTAAGTGCGCGAGCACGTGGGCGGTGGGGGGGGGGGGGAGATCTGAAGAAGAAAGACAGGAAAAAAATGAATTACAATACAGAAGAGTTAAAAACGGAAACAATGAAAGAAAGAAAGAGAGAGAGAGAGAGGGGGGGGGGATAGGAAAAAATAATTAGTAAGCGACGCGCGCTGCGTCCGGTACAAGTTCGCGTAGAAATGTGTGGAACATCCAGCGTCACGAGGCAGAGAGCAGAAACAAGTGAAGTGGAGTTTAGCGCAAACAATTTGTTTCCTTCCGTTTTAGAAAACAACAATGCATTTTTTTTTTGTTTGTGGAGAATCTTCATCTTTCCTTTTCTCTTTTCCCGTTTTTTAAACTGTGGCGATTGCACAGCGCACTAATGAAGCGCGGGCGTGAATGACAGACAAGGAAGAGAAAAGAAATACATCAATAAGTGCCTGTGGCTCCGCCTGTTCTCAACGAACAATCTTCTGAGATGCCCATTGTGTGCCATTGTGGTCGAGAAAACGGTGCGGAAATGCTTGTAGAGAAACAAAAGAGGGATGCGAGTGGACGGGGCCAACGGCAGCCTCTCTCGCTTATAGTAGACCGTGGAGGAAAAACCGCACAGTGTTCAATAAGCATAACGAGAATTGCGTTAATACAAGAACAAGTGTGGATGTGGATGAGGATGGGGGGTGGGGGGAGGAGTGAAGACTATGTGTGAGCGAGTGTGCCCCACTACTCCGATTGGAGGCCCTCATTTCCCTCACGGTTCCAGACAATCGTCAGATATGGGTGGAATGGCGGAGAAGAACACAGCAGTCACACATACGCACGCCCGCTCTTGGTCCCAGTGCTATCAGAAGCGTCGTTTTCTACACAGCGGAGAGAATTGGCCGAAGTGTGTGCGCGTGTGTGGCTGCGTGTGTGTGTGTGGGGGGGGGGGAAGGTGGCTACTGCTGCGGCTGCGGGGGGTCAAAGGGGTTCACATAGCGCGGCGGCGTCTGCCCTGATTGCCCGTCCACTGGGGCGTAATTGTTGTAGTTGCTCATGTTGTTGTTGTTGTTGTTGTTGCTGCTAAAGGCACTGGTGTCGTACCCGGCCGCGCCGCCAGCGTACTGTTGACTCGTGCCGCCTGACGTCGCGCCGTCGTTTTTGCTCTTCGCGGAGGGGTCAAAGTCCTCGTCGACAACGATGTACGGCCGGCCCTCGCGCTCGCGGCTGACCATGTAGTGGATCGGCGGCCCCGGCGGCGGCTCCTTGCGCGTGCAGCAGCAGTAGATGAGGATGGCGAAGAGCACGAGCAGCACGACCGCCGCGATGATGATGAAGGGCACCCACCAGTGCTTCTGCGCCCACGTCTCGTCCCGCCAGCCCTGCACGAACACGGGCTGCGGCGACTTGGTCACCGCGAGGCTCTGCTCAAAGCCCGGGATCGTCATGACGCTGCACGCGGCGCCGACGTTGGACAAGGTGAAGGGGATCGTGCCGGTCGGGGGGTCCTTATAGTCGCGCAAGCGGTAGTTCACAAAGACCTTGGAGTTCTGGACACTGATTTGGCTCGGGGTCGGGAGGACGTCCGACGTGCGCACTAAGCTCCACTGGTTGGTCGGGAAGCTGCGCGCGGCGCCGCGCGCGGAGGTCCAGTACTGCTTGTCGAAATAGTTTGTGTTTCCACCGAATCCGTTCAGCTGCGAGAAGTCGAAGCCGCCGGTGATGAAGGCCGTTCCCGGGTACGCGTATTGTGTCGTCGTGCTCAGGGTCGCCGAGTCGCGGTTCGCCATCCAGTACGTCTGGGCGTCGTAGAAGCCGAGGCGGAAGCGGTAGGTGCACGTGAAGGCTCTGTTGTACTGCTTAATCAGAGCTGTATCGTCCATATTCGGAGGTATGCCGTTCGTGCTGCATATGTTGGGAATACCGCCGCCGTTGACACAGTCGCCCAGAACGTAATCCGGGTCTTCCTCGCACCACGACTCGCCCGGGCTGGCGCCCTTGTCAGAGTAGCCGGGTGAGATGTAGGCGGGGGTGGACGAGGTGCCGGACAACT